>ML685768.1:4553352-4653612 GCA_007922175.1 Pelusios castaneus
GGGGAGACTGGGCTGGGGAGAGCCACGGCCGGGGAGACTGGGCTGGGGAGAGCCAAGGCTGGGGAGAAGGGGAGAGCCATGGCCGGGGAGACTGGACTGGGGAGAGCCAAGGCTAGGGAGATAGGGCTGGGGAGAAGGGGAGAGCCACGGCCAGGGAAGATCAGGCCCAGAAGAAGGAGGGATGCGGGAATCAGGCTGCGCAGGAGTCTGTAATAGGTGCGCGGGTGCACCCGCACAGCTTAGAAGGAATGTAGGTCTAAAACACTTGCACAGAGGAGCAATCGCAATTTAGCCCTAAGAGACCAGGCATTGGGGCTTCTTTTTCACAGGCACATTGTGGTTTCTGACAATTTCCAACCACAGACTCCACCAACCATGGTTATTCTGCTCTTTCTTGTCACTCAGTGTTGAGCAGTCAACTGACAAAAACTTTTGCTCTGTAGCCTCCTATGCCATAGCTCTGTCTCTAGACAATACTTCCTCAATTATAATTTATAAGGGATCCGTTTCTATTTTAATTTGATTATATCAAATCCTATGGGCTCTGAGACTGGTGACCCCAGCCACTGAAGTCCAAATCTGAGAGAGGACAAAGCTGGGGAATTTCTGGGTCAAGTCTTACAGCACTCCAAGCCCTGATTGGAGATTCTTAATGAGAGAGAAGAAACAGACTGTTACCTGGAGCACTATGAAATAACCACTCCCTCAGATTTATGTGACCTACAGAACTCTCCAAATCTGGAGAAAGAACTAGGCTGTAAGAAGGATCCTGCTATTTTGTTTATTTTAATTCTGTTCCAATTCCGGACTATCACCTTTGTGTAGACAGACCATTACAACATTTTTCCTGAAGGGTTCCCACATATTCCATGAGGAAATTAAAGGGACTTGGAAAATGGTGTTTGTTTCTGAAAATGCTGTTACTACTATTGTTACTCATAGCCCCTACATTTATTGCAACTAATAGATCAAAGGGGGGAAATTATTCCCATTCCCACTCCCAATTTATTTTGTGTATCTGATATCGCTTTGCAGATAGTCTATTGCACTGTTTTGTTCCTGATGCATGCCTTCTTCAAGTCTGCAAGAAAATGTTTATTAGTAGCAATAGAGCTGAAACTAAACGTGAAGAGACAGCAAGAAGCAGGCAGGTGTATGGACACTGAACTGCGACAAAGTGGGGAGAGCGCGGCGAGTGGTAGATCTGAGTACTTTTGGTGATGTTAATCTCAGGGCTTACGCTAAAGACCCTTCTAAACACAAACAGGGAAAGAAAAAGCCCATAACATTTTCAAGGAGTTGATCAGTTTAAAACCCCACATTGACAGTGTCCATTTAAACAATAAAACTCCTCTCAGCCTTACAAAGGCAGAGCGGAGACAGGAGATTTAGGAAGCAGAACTGTTGAAGAGGAAGTCACTATACAAAATGCTGCTCAGCAGATTGCTGAGTCTACTTGAGTGACAGGAAGGAGAGGCCCGCCCACTAATTAATTCCAGACTGGTGGAGCCCCTTACAGATACAAATACATCTGGAATAGCTCCCACCTGAGACAAGAGACTGAAATGTTTCAAACAGTGGCCAGGCGATTTCTCAAAACCACTCAGCGACTATGTTTCCAAAATACCTTTAAAAAGTCCCTGCCCCATGTGACTAACAGAAGAAAAAAAAAAAAGATATTCCCTTCTTTAAAACAGACTGACCAAGAAAACAAATGCTATTAACTTTCAGTCCTCACTAAGCTAATCCTTTTGTTCACGAAAGCAATCCCTTTACTGTGAACATGCCAAGTTTTCTTTATTTAGAACCAATCTGTGTAAACTCACTAATAATTCAAAACGGGGACAGGACTGGGGGAGAGGAAGGAAGCACAGAAATGGTGTTGGGATGCCAGGGCATGTGCGTGAGATGGAAGAGAAAGCTAATAACCAGCATGCTATGTGCTACAATGGGAGTAAATATACACTGCCACTACTAAAAGAAACTAGAATCAATTGTAACCCTTGATGAGGGTGGTTTTGATAGAATGACAACAAGCCAGGTTCTGCCTGTATGGCTTTGCCTACTGGTACAATGTAACTGCTCTTACTTCTATGCCACACCTGTTTGATGGTTTGCTGAATGATAATTCCTTTAATCATAAAGGTGTGTGTGTAAGCACACTGTCATTAGACTCCCTGCTAGTAGAGGGGAAGAAAACTGGAAGCAAACTGATAAAAAATAACCCCACCTTTCTCAACGGTTCAGAAGTAAATGGGTGTGTGGATTGATCCTGCTCCACTTCAGAGTGGTACAGTGAGTGCGGTAGCCTGCTAGCGGACTCACGATTAGGCATCACGTACATGGAAATGGAGGTGTTTACAAGATTCTAGCAATATAAAAGGATGTATTAAATACTCTGTACAACCAGGGTGTTGTAAATAATAATGAAATGCTACTAAGTTCCCCTCAAGCGGAACCCTAAGGATTCACACTTTCTCTCACTTCACAAGTTCCTCTTACGGTCCTGACAACATCTGTATCTTACTTTCCTTCCCATGGAGAACCTGCTGGGATGCCTTTGAAGCTTATTAACTCAACTCCTATATTAGCAGGAGTCATTGATACTGAACAACCACCATTCCAGCTTTCCTCTTTTTCATAACCTGAATATGCTGCACCTTCCCCCCTCCCCCAAGTCTTTCCAGGCCATGGCAGTGCAGAAAAGTAGAGAATGAGAGGATTGTGACCCACATCTCCAGCACAATGGTGTAGTCACAGTTACTCAACCAGCCACTAGTCTCATTTTTCTTCAAAGTGTCTGGCGAAGTGTAATTTTCTCCCATGAAAGCTCATGCGATAAATAAATTTGTTAGTCTTTAAAAGTGCCACAGGGCTCCTTGTTTGTTTTTCTCATTTTTAAGTTAGTGTTCACTCTGACCTACTGTAGCAAAATAGAGCATTCTATATTTGTATGATTAAGGCGCTCCAACAAGGGAATGCTGTCTGCTTCCATTAAGTACTATTTGTGATACAAATCTGTGATAAATTAGTAACTAAACATTCCATATGTACTGGTGATGATGGATTCTGGATGTTCTTTAGTTATGAGTGGAAATACGGGATCTCTGGCTCTCTGATCACATATCAACTTGAATTATTCTGTCCATAGAAGAAGCAAAGGAAAGCAACAATAGGTGTTTCACAACACTTGACATAACCTTTCCCACCACTGCGATGCTGGTGCATGCCAGCCCCCTAATATATACAAGTTGTATCCTGCTCAGTTGAAAAGTAAAAAGCATATGCCTGCCACACTGCTTAGGGATGTCTAAATCAACATTCTGGTTTTCTCAAAAAACTTACAAAGCCTACGGGTTGATTCTCTTTTGTGCTATTACACAGCACCAGTATTGTAAAATGGGCCAAACGGAACAGTAATCTGTTCCTCCTCTATAACAGGGGTCGACAAAATTGCTGCTCAGCTAGGCACCCAGCTTCTAAGTAACATGCCTAGCTTGGACACCCTTCACCACCGAACCCCCCCTTCCTCCACTACCAAAATGCTGCAGAATCACTAAAGGATCTGGCAAAACATTTTTGTCACCAGGGGGTGCTCCTCTGCTGCATTTTCCCTAGGTTGCATAGCTCTGCAGCGAAAATGCAGTGGAGGAGCACCCTCTAATGACTGAAAATAAAAATAGCTGGCTCCTAAATTAAAAACAAAACACAGCTGGTTCCTAGGCACCAGCCTGCGACTTTTAGTCGCCATGATGATCTGGCACCCAGGTTCTGTTGAGCCCTGCTCTATAAGGAGGTCCCTTCACTGGTACAGAGTTCCTGGAGTAGCTCTTCTTCAGCCCCAGTGCAGCGGTGGAAGGAGAGACAGACAAAAGAAGGGAGCATGGCTAAGGTAAGCAAAGTGGAAGCTGTGCCAGCTGAACCAGCTTTACCTGACATCAAATAGTGAGGGCCCAGACCCTGAGAATAATAAAGCCCCCTTGTTTCCACCCACTGCTCCCTACAAAACTAAGAAGAGAGCAATTGACCATCAGGTCTTAGAGCTAACAGAGAAGCTTTAACAACGTCTTGTCTTTTATTTCAATGAAAACAAATCTTCAGTGGTTATAAACTAAATTAATAGGTTTTTATAAATATCTGAACTATATATTTGTCCCGTCCGGGGGGCCTCCCCCCCCCCGCCACATTACAGCAGAACTGGGTTAGACTAGTGATACGTCAACAGCTGGCCCCGAGTCAGCTGACTCAGGCTCTGAGGTGCCGTAAAATTGCTGTGTAGATGTTTGGGCTCAGGCTGGAGTCTAAATCACCACACGGCAATTTTTAGTCCTATAGCCCAAGCCCCGATAGCCTGAGTTAGGTGATCAGGGCCAGCCGTGGCCATGCCATGAGTCTTGTATTCCAGTATAGATGAGCTCCGTAAGTGAAACGCACTAGAAAAGGGAAATTCATTATTCTAATAGCCTTGTCCCAGTGTTTCAAAGGGGGCAGTCAAAATGTTATTACCTGACATCTTACAAGGAAAAACAAGGGTTTTAAAAAGTGCCCCATCATCCCGTTAGCCTGACTACTAGACACTTTCATTACACATCAGTAAAGTTAATGGAATCTGATATTCATGCACGGCAAGATAAAATGTTATTCAGTGTTAAAAACACTCACTGCAACCCTATTATAGGGTCTAGACCTGTTCTGCAATTCACTGGCTAGGAGTGAAAGCAAAATAATGGCACTGCCAAACCCAATTGGTGAAGACTGAAAGTGGATAATCTACTGGGTCTCCAGTGACACACCGAGAGTTACTATGACTCCAATAAAGGATCAGTGTATTCATTCAGGCATATCTTGACATGACAACATACAAAATGAACTGACTGTGAAATCCAGCCTAATAGAAGTGATGTCTTTGAAATAAAGACTCATGAGCTGTAAAAGCATCAGTTCCAGTGTGGCTAGGCATGTCCTGATATTCTGGTTGGTTTTACTGTTTCTTTAATCCAAATTACTTTGAACCCCTCTAGATTATGGCAACCTGAAAGACATATCAGCCAGCTGAGTTTGTGACACTCATGGCAGATACCTGACTGACTCCCAGACTTTCATGTGTTGCTACCTTTCCTCCTCAACTCCAGAGTACCTCTCAGATTTGGCCCCATCACATGAGACTTCAAGCCAGCCCTTTCCAAAATTACATTCAGATCCACAGGCCATTAGAGCTCACTCTGATTCCATGCTATGTTGTGATGAGTACAAGCATTCAGCAGCATAGCCACATTGAGATCCAAGTGGCTACTGACCAGCAGAAAGGCTTCTCATTTTCCTGCTGAATACCACATTGTGGCTGGGTACTGAGGGACTAAAGAGCCTTTGTTTCTGATTGCTCGGGCTGAGGGAAGGGTGGGGGAAAGGAAACAGGCTCAGAAAGAACTACTGGATGGACTGGGGGAGAGAATGAGTGTGGCAGGGAGAGAGAGTAGTGGGTGAGAAACACACACACACACAAGAGGTGATGGGTCTGCAAAACAGAGGTTAGAAAGGTTGGGACAGAGAAAAAGCCAGATGTGCAGAGAAATATATATTGTTTTTCTCTCCCCAAGCCCTGTACTGTACCATGTCCTAGTTTTATTCTTCAAAAGGAAGTGAGGGGGGCATTGAGAGTTGGGCAGGTTTTTCTTTCTCTCTCATCCTGCCCCACAAACTCCACTGTCAGCTCCACCTTACACACATCACTTACCCAAACCCACATTTTATTTTGGATACCCAACCACATGAACCTGTTATTTCAATTTGCCATCAGTCATCACTGAAATGGAGAGTGGCACAATTACCAAAAGCTGTACCTCAGGAGAAATTCAAATGCTTATAAAAATAATAGAACAGGCAATACAGAATATAAGCAAATCCTCATTATATCACAGAATCAGAGCACACACAACGCCACCCAAAAAAATCTCTGCACATCTGTTTTTTATAGGGATGTATTTGTACAATGTTTCTTTAAAGTCAGTCATACTGTACCTTTACTTCACTGGCTGTTCAGCATGTTATATACTTAATGTTAGCACAGCTTTCCTTCTTTGGCACACTCCCCCTCTCTTTCCTCCACACAGTAGTCCCATGAGTCTGAATTTTCAGCAGCCAAGTATGTATTAGTTGTCACACTGGCATTTCGCCATGCAAGTTGAGGAAGCCCTATACCACACTGTTCAGAATGATACAGAAGTTAAGGGTATCACAGGATATCCACTTTACACCCCTTCGTCACTGACTCTCTGTCGTCTCTCTCACACACACGGGTTTATTTGGTTTTTTTAAAAAAGATTTTAGAATGCTGGCATTACAAAAACCATTATAGGTTGAATGTTACAAGGAAACACAGGAAGCCTTTGGCCTTGTTTCCACACTTGTGAAAACAAATGGAGGTTTACTGGGTTTGGGTGCCTTATTGCACCAATTTAACCCAATTGGTGCTTCCATTTCAACACACTGCATCTTTTTCTTCACCCCATTCCATCAATCCACAAGCAGCAAGACTCCAGGCAAATTTAGGCCTTACCTTACCTCCTTGCACGTCCCTATTTTCCCCAGCAGTCTTCCCCATTATTTTACACCTTCACTTACAACTTCTGATCACAATTCCAAAATCCTTTTCCCGTAGATCAGTGTTCTCACAGTGTATTATGTGGACTCCATCCAATGCTACCTTCATGGCCTGGAGGATGTCCCATGGGCCACAGCTGTGTGCTGATTGGGCCACAGGTTGAAAACCACTGCTTTAGTTTCACTTTAACAGCCCCCCCCCCCCCCCCCTCCGTGCATTTCACAGCTCTGCAGAAAGTTCTAACAGAGCTACTCCATTACAAGATCCTATTTACCTCACAACCCATGACAACCTCCAGTACATTTCCACCCTCTCTACTTACCCTCCCATCCCAGCAGTAAGTTCTGACTGACCCACTTCCTTCTTCTCCACTTTCTCAGGGCAGGTCTACACCAGAAGTGCTGCACAGATGCAGCTGCATGGCTGTAGTGTGTCTGGCGAAGATGCTCTGTGCCAACGGGAAAGCATTCTTCCATCAGCATAATTACTGCACCTCCGTGAGAGGCGGAAGCTAGTCAGAGGTAGAGTGTCTCCCACTGACACAGCACCGTGTGGACAGTGCTTAGGTGGATGTGACTTGCATCACTCAAGGGGTGTCTTTTTCACAAGCTGAGTGACCCAGGTTAGATTGACCTTAGTGGTGTGCTCCTGCCCCCAGCAACTCCCAATCTCTGCCTAGCATCCCAGCTGTTTTCAATCACACCTACCCGCCACAACACAATTCCCAGAGAACAAGCCGGTTCTACTCCTCCCTTGCCTATTTCCTTACTACATCTCAAGACCAACACTGTGCAATTCCACATCCATCCTTGGTTCCCAGCCACAAACAGCTCACATCTCATACATACAGATCACCTTCCTCTTCTCCTAGGAACAATCTCCCAAATGGGATTGAGGCAGAAGCTGCAGGGCCTGAGGTCCCACTTCATCATACACCCAAACACACTCACAAACTCCTCCTCATGCAACTTGTGGGTGGGTTTGCCACATTAAAGAGCACTAGAAAATGACAGGCTATGCTTCCAAAAATAACAGGGTGGGAAAAATCTTTGAAGAGCAACTACATATTGGGGCCAGTAAAATTTCAAATTGCCCATGTAAATGGAGAAATAATTAAGCTCTTTGGCTATGTCTACACTGGTAAGTTAGTTCGAATTAAGGAAGCTTAATTCAAACTAATTTAAGCCTTGGCTACACTAGGCTTTCATTAGTTCGAATTAAGGGCTTCCTTAATTTGAACTAATACATTCGCTTATACTTTTTGAACTAAGGGTTAATTCGAACTAGTTAGTTCGAATTAACCCAATGTGACCATGTTAGTTCGAACTAAGTGCTTAGTTTGAACTAACCGGCACATTGAGCTCAATGCAATTGACTAATTCGAACTAAGCAAGTGCCATGCATGGCACTTGCTTAGTTCAAACTAAAATTTGCTAGTTCAAATTAACTTAATTCGAACTAACTAAAATTAGTTCGAATTAGTTAGTTCAAATTAACTAATTCGAACTAACTTTGGTAAATGTAGACATAGCCTTTGTTACAAGGAACATCAATGTTAATTATCCATAAGGTATCACACACATTTATGATACTATATAAACAATAAAAAAACTCGGATATCTAAGGGAGAAGCGGGAGCTTTGGTGCCCATCAGCTGTTCAATGTGCATTGAAGTTGTTAGCGGAGTGTCACAAAGGCAGAATTAGAAAAGCTTTTTACACATGCATCCATCCATCCATACATGTGAAATATTGATTGTCCGGGCTCTGATTATCTTTTGTTTCTTTATATTAAATTGCATTTGCATCTTATCTTGGTAGACTTCTTGTCTATTTAATTCTGAACTTTGATCTCCTCCCTTTATCTAGGCTGCACCTTCCTTTCTCTTCACAAAACCCGTTTTCTGTCATCAGCACAGTTAATCAACACTGCTCATTTATTCCTCCAAATCTCCGATCTGTCATGAAACTGTAATACTGATCCTGGTAGTACACCCCTAACAACCTCAAGTCTCATAGACTTAAAGGTCAGAAGGGACCAATATGATCATCTAGTCAGACCTCTTGCACAATGCAGGCCACAGAACCTCACCCACCCCGTCCTGCAATAAACTTCTAATCTATGACTAAGTTATTACAGTCCTCAAATCATGATTTAAAGATTTTAAGGAACAGAGAATCCATCAGCAATTGAGTCATGTCCCATGCTTCAGAGGAAAGTGAAAACCCCACTTCTTTCTTCTCAACTTTCTCAGGGCAGATCTACACCAATCTGCCCTGGGAGAAAATTCCTTCCCAACCCCAATATGGTGATCAGTTAAACCTTCAGCATGCAGGCAAGATTCATCAGTCAGACACCCAAGAAAGAATTCTTTGTAATAGCTCAGAACCCGTCCCATTACCATATCTACCACCAGGAGCCAATGACCTGTCAATTGCCAAACTAAGCTGTTCCATTACACCATCCCCTCCATGAATTTATCAAGCTCAGTTTGGAAACCAGCTAGATATTTTGCCCCCACTGCTCCCATTGGAAGGCTATTCCAGAACGTCACCCTGGTGGATAGAACCTTGCGTCCAATTTCAAGTCTAAATTTCTTGATGGCCAGTTTACATCCAGTAATCCTTTTGTCTGCATTGGCACTGAACTTAAATAATTCCTCTAGCCCTCTAGTATTTATCCCTCTGATGTATTTATAAAGAGCAATCATATCTCCCCTCGGCCTTCTTTTCGTTAGGCTAAACAAGTCAAGCTCTTTGAGTCCTCTCTCATAAGGCAGGTTTTCCATTCTGCGGATCATCCTAGCAGCCCTTCTCTGCACTTGTTTCAGTTTGAATTCATCTTTCTTAAAAATAGGGGACCAGAACTGCCCACAGTATTCCAGAAGAGTTCTGACCAACACCTTGTATAATGGTACAAACACCTCCGTATCTCCCCTTTAGCCAGTTCTTTATTCACCTTTCAATTTTCATATTAATCCCCATCTTTTCCAATTTACAGATTCGTTAAATATCCTTGCTAATGGGCTTGCAATTTCATGTGGTAGTTCCTTTAATATGCTTGGATGGAGGTTATCCACTCCCCAATTTAGTCTCATTAAGCTGTTCAAGTTTGGCTTCTGTCATGCTAGGCCTGAAAAGGCCAACCCATCTTGCGAAATACATGACCCAAATCTAACCTTCAAAAGTATATTGTAGTGTTACAGGTAGGTTAGGGCTTTGATGTGCATATGTGTTTTAGTAGTTACTTGATGATGTTTAAATCTATATTGTTAGTGGTTAGCAAGGTAAATGAACTGCTTCCCTATCTGTTACTATTGTTCTGTTAGAAGAGGTCAAAAGGGAACCTTAACATCTAGATGGAGCTTTGATGTACCAATGTAAACTGTCTATTAATGGTGCTAATGCAGCTAATTACCTGTGGTGTCCAAGAGGTGAAGGTTTTACTTCAAAGGACAATACACATTACTGTTCTCCACTTAAGAAAGTTTCTGTGAACTGTCATCAAAGCCCACATGAAGAAATGATCTGCAAATGCCCACCTAGCTACAGCTCTAAAAGGAAGTTGGGAACATAATCCCTTGGTCTCACATCTGTCCAAGCTTTTCAGGGAAAACTTGGGCCACAGGATTGAGATCCCAGCCAGCACCAGCTTGGAATCACTGTGCTAATTCTCATGGGAGAATTAGAGCAAACTCTACACTTGGACTATTTGGTCTATATTTCTTTGAACTGAATTTCTAACAAGTGAAGCTGTGAAACAAAGACTTAAACCCATCCAGGTATTGGATGTGGGCCTAAGACCTGCAAACTTCAAATTCTACTGGAAACCTGATGTATTGGACTTTCAATCATTGTATATATGTGATTGCTTTAACCCTTTAACAGTACTCTCACCGTTTGTTTCTCTCCTTGAACGATAAACCTTTAGTTTTTGTTACTAGAGGATTGGCTGGCTGCATAATTTGGGTAAGATCCAGACCTATACTGTTCTGTGTAATGTGGCTGATCCTTTGTGGTCAGGAGAAACCTTTCTGGGTAAAGATCTTGGAGTTTTAAGCAATTTCTCTCTTTATCAGACCCTGTATTGGGGACTGGTGGCTGAAATGCAGTAAAGGGGGCTGTGTATATTTTGTGGTGACTTCTTGATATCCAGTGTGAGGGATCAGAAGCATTGTTTGTGATTGGTTGGGGAGTTTAGCTCCAGGTAACCCACCAGTGTCGGGAGAATCTGGTCTCCTTTTTGCAGCTTGCCCTGATCTTTGCATATTCAGGTGGTTATCCCAGGAAGCCCGGGTTACAGCTTCTACCTCGGATGAGGTAATTTCTACCTCGATATCCTCAATCCCTTTAGCCACTCTACCGCTATCTCTAAGATCATTGTTAGCCTTATTGCTCATAGACTCTAAGATCAGACGGGACCAATATGATCATCTAATCTGACCTCCTGCACAATACAGGCCACAAAAACTCACCCATCCACTCCTGTAATAAACCTCTAACTTATGAATGAATTATTAAAGTCCTCAAATCATGATTTAAAGACTTCAAAATACAGAGAATCCACCAGCAACTGAGCCATGCCCCATGCTACAGAGGAAGGTGAAAAACTACCACAGGCTTTGCCAATCTGCCCTCGGAGATAATTCCTTCTCGACCCCAAATATGGCAATCAGTTAAACCCAGAGCATGTAGGCAAGACTCACCAGCCAGACACCCAAGAAAGAATTCTCTGTAATAACTCAGAACCTACCCAATATAACGTTCCATCTTAGGTCCATTGGCATTATCGACCACCAGTAGTCAAAAACCAGTCAATTGCCAAACTAGACCATCCCTCCATAAATTTACCAAGCTGAGTTTTGAAACAGAGAAAAAGTATTTGTTTAGCTATTCGGCCATGCCCAGATTGTCTTTAACCTCCACTCTATCCTAAGTGATTAGCAATCCCACTTCTTTCTTTGATTTCTTCCTACACTGAACAGTTTGTGTGTGTGTATATATAATACGAATTTGAATATGAATTTGGATCTGTTTCCAGTGGTGTTAACCTAGCACTAAAATTCAAGCACATTTAGTACTTATGTTTTAAAAAATGTTTACTATATTTTATTTATTTGGTCAGCATAAGCCAGTTTAACAATAATTTAAATTAATTTAAATAAATAAATATATACATTTATTTCTATTATATTTAATATTTTGAAAGAGGGAATACATTTAAGTTAAACTTTCCTGAGGCAACAAGGAGAGATGCTAAAAGATCATCTCCTTCTTTTGTCAATGTTTTCACGTTTCAACAAAAACAACATATTACATCACCTTCACTAAGAGTTATTCTACCACTATCCTTTTTGGCAGCAGTGATGATGCTGTTAGGCACAGCTGGATTCAAATGTGGGTTAGAAATTTTTTTAAAGGCATCATCTTATTTGATTGCTCTCAATTTTGCCTATCATTAGGTTACTTGATATTCTTGCTCTGTAGTTTAAAAGATGGGCAACATGTTGGACTTGGCAGATGAACACTTGCATTCTTGAAATCCACATCAACAATTTTTGAGACAGACCTTGTACAGCTACAACAAACAACTAGTTTACATCCTCATTGCATCAGCTAAAAACTGCCACTTGTTTGGAAAAAAGAGTCTGGACAGATGTTTGCTAAGGAAACTGCAACTGATAAAAGCTTATGGGTGTAGGGCACCCCACTGTGCTGTAATGACGTATTAAAATGAATGAAAAAGAGCAGCTATTGAAATAATCAGAAATGGGATTATTATAACAAGATGCAGCAAATAAACAATTGAAAAACAAGAGCTTTTCCTCTTAAGATAAATCCAGAGAGGCATAAATTCACCCTAAATCATTGTTATTAACAAAAGATTAGATCAGAAGTTCCGCTCGGCAGAGTTCTTCAATGGCAGTCTATGGAGAACTGGGCAGTACCATGGTCCTTCCCATACTGGCCCCATTTGTGCAGCTCCAGCCAGAACTCCTCAAAGCCTACAACTGCAGCTACTCTCTCTCCATTCCTGATCCAGGAGTGCCCCCCAAGGTACCAACCACTACTGCCAGGGCACTGGAAAAAGAAGAGACGAAAGGAATCAAATAGGGCTGAAGACACGAGTGGTTGGGAATGGAATGGGTATGAGATGATACTCTGGGAAATTTCTGTGGGATGGGAAGGAGAGGAATTATTGAGTGGAAAAGTCTCTGAAGTGAGGGAGGGAATAGGCAGGGGTTAAAGTAAGGGGGAATGCACTGGAACGCAGTTCTGGGGCCCCCAAATTTGAGGGGCCAGAGTTCCGGGGCCCCTAAAAATAAAAAATCTGGTGGAACGCATGTTCCGCCCTGCCCTGGCTGCTGACAGGTCCTACACCCCTCTGCTGTTAATCACAATACTTATTGTGTTATGCAGTGTTTGCTAGTTTGCAACAATAATTGCTATAGACATAAACGCCATATAAAGTTATAAATATTTTTATGGAGCGATAACCGATGCATGTGGTACTGAGAAGTGGTTGCAAATGCCTACCTGGGCTGGGGCCCACACATGCATGAAGGGGGCCCAGACAATACAGGAAGGGGGCCCAGAGATTAGGAGGGTTCTGGGGCCCATCAAATTATACTTTAACCACTGGGGATAGGAAGAGTACCAGGGAGAAAAATGACCGCTGGAGAAGAGGACAGGATAAAAGGGAGGGAACATTAAATGGAGGAAGAAGGAGAGCATGGTGTGGACAGTCATGTAGCGGGGAGTGGCTTCCTGAAAAGTGCTTCAGATGGGAGGAGGCCTGGTCATCTGATGGACAATTTTTAGAAAAGAACTCAGACTCAGCTGGGGGGAATGGAGCTGAGTCTAAGTGTGTGCTGAACTTCAGTGGGGAAAACTGATATTCATTGTGGAGGGGAAATTAATCAGGAGTGGGGATTTTTTTTAAACTTGTCCTAGACTGAGGGAAACTGTGAGGCTGGTGTGGAACTGATGGTAAACTGCAAATCTGATAATAGCACGCTGAGTGAAGATCTGTGATCATTTCTAGTGAAAGGCTCAGGATTTGCACATCCCATTATATCTGTGTTACCCCATTTTCCCTATTCCATTTGGGCCTGCTTGCTTAGTTCTCCACCTGTTCTGTTTTGTCATATAGGCACTAAGCTCTTTGAGGCAGGGACTTTTATTAAATGTATGTACAGCGCCTAACACAATGGAATCCACCTGATTGCAGGCTACTAGTACCATTAAAATGTTAAATAATATTGGGTGGAATTGGTTTTGGATGTAATGCTGTGGAGAATGGATTTGAAGTATGGGGGTCCCGGATTTGCAGTAGGGGAGGAGGAGGAGAAGGAAAGATGGTCCACAAGAAGGCCCCCTAATAAAACAGTCTATACTATTAAAAGATTTTAGAACTTCTGGGCTACATCACCCATTTACTAGGCCTGGCTGGTAATACATTCTTGTTCCAGCAAAGAAAGGCAGTTCTAATTCAAATAGAAGTAGCGAATTAAACAGGCCTTTCCAATATTAAGAAACATCATTTTCTTTTGTTTTTAAACTCTGCCAGACTTAAATTATGCTGTTCCCCTACGGAAACAGACTGGCCTGTTGATGTCTCAGAGTTCAGATAATGTCAAGTTATTCATGCTGCTAATCTAGTTCTATTGTTCTGACATGTGGTTAGTGTGTCACTGACGGCCTCAGCTGACAAGACCCAGCTAACACATTCATAAACCAGCTTGAAATCATTAAAGCAGATTACCATTTCAGCGAAATTCATATAAACAAGGGACAGTATCTATCTAGTATTCTTTCCTATTTAGAGCTTAAGCTTCCCTAAGTTTTTTTAAAACTATACCTATAATGCTGATTTTTTTTTAAAGTTCATCATGACTAACCTCATAATGAAACCAAGTTTTATCAGAGATTGAAGTCTGATGTCACTGTTGAAAGCTCTGCTTTTTAAACTATTTACAGTTTCAATCGGGACACAAGAATAAGGGGTAAACATGAAAGCTATGATCGGAAGATTATTTATTAGCACAATCTACTTAAAGTGTAAACTCTTTTGGCATTGATTATGTTTTCATTAAGGATGTGAATACTGCTTAACACAATGGGGTCCCAAGTCCTGATTGGGGCCTCTAAGCACTACTGTAATACAAATAAATAAATGATGAGAACATGCCCATACCACCCATGGACTGCTGATAATTCACCGACTACAGCTAGACAGTTCTGTGACACAGAACCTTGAATTACTTGTTTATCAATTACAATATGTATTTCAGAACAATGTATCATTTATCCTTAGCATTCCAGTCTCCTTAAATACAGATTGCATGTTTCACAAAGATGTTCGAATGAATGCTTATCCAGTCTCGTAGATGCTAAGTGATAATTATTTATCTAATTATATGGTTCCACTCTTTAGAGTAGATGACAGATTTGTTTCTTGATGGCATGACATGTTTACAAAATTAAGACTGTGAGCTAATATTTCTGCACTTCCACAATAAAAAGAATTGCAGTCTTAAAGGTAAGTGCTGAAACCCTTATTCCACTTCAAAGGAATTCCAAGATTTTGTAAGGGCCTTTTTAAAAGGAGATTTTTTTTCTATTACGCTTTATGCTTCCGATTGTCTGCAACAAACAAAAATTCCATGGACCAGGTATGTGTGTGGCTCCCACTGACCTAACAAGGAGCACCATACGTTTGTCCAAGGGCAGATGTTGAACCAATGCTATAACAGAAGAGATGCATTTTTTCACCTTAGGTAACACCCAGGTCACAGCCTAAGATGCTAGACAGAAATGATACATCCGGTGCACATTGTTTCTTTTTTCTATGATGAATTCCAGGAATAGATTAACTTGCAGAATGTTTTTAATTACATTAAGTCCTTGTAGTAAAGATATAGAGATTTTAAATGTGATTAAATCTCCCAGATCCTTAGTTCCTGTAAATGCCTGTGCTGTGGTTATAAAAAAAGATGTACTACTTCACTGCAAATGACTCTGTCTCACTCAGAGAGAGAGAGAGAGAGAGAGAGAGAGAGAGAGAGAGAGAGGCAAAGCGACTTTATGAACAGTGGTTAATGTATAATTTGATGGGCCCCGGAACCCTCCTAATCTCAGGGCCCCCTTCCCGTATTGTCTGGGCCACCTTCATTCATGTGTGGGCCCCAGCCCAGGTAGGCATTTGTAACCACTTCTCAGTACCACATGCATCGGTTATCACTCCATAAAAATATTTATAATATTATATGGCATTTATGGTTATAGCAATTATTGTCACAAACTAGCAAACACTGCATCACACAATAAGTATGGTGATTAACAACGGTGGGGCGTAGGACTTGCCAGCAGCCAGCGCAGGGTGGAACATGCGTTCCGCTGGATTTTTCTATTTTTAGGGGCCCCGGAATTCTAGCCCCTCAAATTTATGGGCCCCGGAACTGCGTTCCAGTGCATTCCCCCTTACTTTAACCTCTGTTTATGAACGTTATTCCCCTCACTTATTTACAGAATCATATTTAAAAGATCAGAAAATTTAACATAAGGTGTCAGAAGCACGCCTGGCTATCCTTTGGGCGCTTTGATAGCTGGGACATAACCCTAGATTGGGGAATATTATTATAATTCTCTTAATTAAAGTTCCATCATGCTGACAGCTGTCCTCCTTGAACCATTTGGTTAAATGTTTTCCAAAATCAGGAATTAAACAAACGGAGCATCAAAGCTGTGACAAGTTATCAGAAAAACATTTTCAGCTACCCAGATAAAGCAATGCTGTTGGCACAAAGTAGCAATGAATTCAGTAAAATTAATCTTGAGAGAACAAGTCACTAGCTACAAGATGGCTGGCTACAGATATCAATATGGACTTTTACCTTAGCAACAGTTTCAATAGTGTGACCTTTCAATAACCCTTGTTCATACGATGTGGCTTTATCTATTCTATATTATAAGAAGGAAATGCTTCCATTCATAGGACTACTTAAAAGAGAGACTGTTGTCTCCTCTAACTCATGAGAAATGCTTTACCCATCATATAGCTCAAATGTTGAAATCATAATTCTTCCTAAAGGCACAGCACATTCAGTTATGAAATGCACAATTCTTTTTTTCATATTCCTTTTTCAGAGGCAAAAAGACCTCGTCTCCAGTTCAGAACAAGCTTTCAAGATAGAGGAATTTGCCTCCTGCCAATTTTCAAATTAAAATCCTTATAACTGTTCACCTCATTTTAAAAGAAAGGACCATCAGCTTGGCAAAATGAGAGCTGAACTGCTAATTTGTGAAATAAGTGGCAATTTAAGAAGGTGAAAAGCTGAGCTTACAATGAAATGCTAAACTGCCACACCTGGGAAGGCTCTCACATTCAGATCTGCATATTTTTCACATTTGTGGTGGTGAAGTTCCAAAACAGGGAGTGGTCAGTCCATAATTTTTATTTTAAAAAATCCCTTTCCTGGTTGTGTGCCACTGTCTCAACAGGTACATCTGGAATTACTGTAGGGGGTCTATCATCCCCGAGGGCACAGCTTTACACTGGGGAAGATGTGACGCAAGCATGATATCTTTACTCTGGAGCTCCAAGGAGTCCAGGGGAAATATGGCTACAACACCACACAGTTTCAGGGTGCAGCGCCTACTGCACTTGTACTCAGCTAACTCTGCCAGACCTGACCCTCTCCTCACCCCATCTTGGGGAATCACGACTCATATAGCTGGTGCTAGTGTCACAGAGTCTTGGATCTCCTTTATATGCAGCTAGGGGAAGCTCTTGGAACACTCTCACCACCCACATATGTCCACCTTGCTGCTTGGCATAAATGAGCTGACAACTGAGCACAAAATATAATTAACTTTTAAAAGGATTACATTTGCACTCTGGCCTCTCATCTTACCTTGAAGCCAACAAGACACTATTTTGCTACGTTTACTAGACTCCTGCAACTGGCCTGCCTAAAATGAGAATCAATTTGAAACTCCAACCTTCTTTGGACCAAAACCCTTTTTATGGTTTGAACCTATCAGGTTAAGAGCACAGGCCAGAGGGGGAAGAATAGACGTAGCCTAATTCCTGCCACCACTCTGGTGACTCCCAAGTAGACCCATGTAGGTAACCTTATGGGTACCTCTGCCCTGAAATGATTAGAGCAGAGTGTATAATCCAAAACCTTTAATCTGACAGTGGTTTTGCTGCTCAATGAAAGCTTCCAGAACTATTCGCTAACATCCAGTGGAAAAGGAAGAATTTAGCATTCATTTTTTGATCCCACAGCAAAGGAATTTTTTTAAGCACCATGAAATATGCATTAAAACTGAACAATATCTTACCAAAGTTCTTGGGAAACTTAGAAAGGACAAGTCACCAGAAGTGAATTCATTTGTTCAGTTGAAATGGCTGTGACTTAGGCAGTGGAAAGGTAAAAATCCCTGAACTCTTCAAAAGTAACCAAACTCCCTGAGGAGTGAGGAAGGCTCTTATTTCCAGAAAACACCATGGGTCATATTGAGTTCTTGGATAAGAACCTGCAATGCGAACTGTGTTTCCAAACTTAGCCCTATAACAGGGATTTACTCTCATCACGACCCTGAAGTGTGAGACACACAGACACAGAGAACTGCCTTCCGTCTAAAGGAAAAATCATTAATGTGGTGAGAGGCAGAGCTATTATGTTGGTGCCCCCATTAGCTTGGCTCTGGCTTGTTAGCAAAGGGGAGAAGTCCTTGTTACTGAAACACACTTTTGAAACAGAGGAAAGACTTGAACAGCAGAGAGAGGAAACCTTGCTCTGTTCATTTTGGAACAGAACAATCCTTAATCCTCCTGCAAGTGTCTGTGATTAGCTATTCAAACAAGTCTTACATTCATAAACAGTGGCATACAGAAGAGGGGTGTATAAAATAGGAGGGGAAGTTTTTAGTTGTGGTAAAATCACACTTACCTGCAATCCCTTGTAGCAGCCCACAGACATTAAAAATACTTTTCTTCATAACACTCTGCACACACATAGTAAAGACAGACACAAATGCCACAGCACAGAGAATCATGATCCCCACAGCTAGGAAAATAGCAGTCGCCTGCCAGAACCCACTGGCAATCTCACTGAAATTCTCAGCATACGGACCACAAAGTGTGTCTCGTCTGGAAACCTGCATGTGGGAGATTCTGGTGCAACGCCCATAGATACCCAAAGTTGGACGGTAAGGCTCCTGTGAACCCCCTGTCCTGTTGTCCGTATCTTCGGAGCTCACAGGCTTGGCTTTGCCAATTAGCCAATCCGCACTCATGAAAGCTACGAGCTCTGCAAAAGCCACAAGAATACTCAGGAGGGTCCACAGCATGGAGCGACAAGTTACAATGACATGACACATATTGATGTCCAGTGCTTTTGGTCAGAGCAGTCTTAGAGTCTGAAATCCAAAAAAGGGAGGGGAAAATTAAATTAAAAAAAGAAAAAATATCCACAAAAAATGCTGTTTTGGTTCTGCTCCTCCAGCTGTTTCACAATAGCAGGGAAGGAGAAGAAAAAGTTAGCTTCCCAGAGTTTTGCAAGCCGTCCAGTCATTTGTTCTCAGTGTTCAGCGTCTCCTTTTTCTTCTTTGGTTGCTGAGTACTGAAGTATGTGTTTCTGTGTTAATATTCATACTGGCACATGACGTTACAATAGTGCAGGGGAGGGCCCAAGGACTGCCCACTGCTTTTACATCATACACCTAGAGGAGAGAAAGAAGAAAATGTTAGCAGAGAAAAAAAATTCTTGACTCTACCCCCGCAGCTTCAGAGAACAATCCAATGTTTTCAAAGATCTAAATCAACATGTGGAAGTTCTAACAAGGGCTTGTCAAATACAGCCTGCTGGAAGCTTCCCAGCTTAGACTCAATGATTAATCTGCTGCCCTGTTATACTTACAAAGTTTTTATCAAACAGCTGCAAGTGGGATGGGACAGAACAGAAACTGTAAGTAAATCCCAGTAACTCCAACTGTACCAACCACCACAACACCCCCTCTCCCCCCATCCACAATCCACTCATTGAAACTACCACTTTTGGGGACTTAACCAGTAAAATGTTCACACCTCTTCAGGTAGTCTATCTTAAGTTCATTGGTAAGAGTGCAGCCCTGTATTTGGTGCTGAAGCTCAAACAAGCAGAACACCTCTGGGAAGGCGGCAGAATACAAGTTCTTCCACGTCATAATCACATGGGTCTCCGTGTGCAGTGAATGAACTCCATCTCATACTGTTTCGTTGAAACAGTCGTAACTAGACTGCTGCCTACCATTGCTGTTCCAGCTTACATCTCAATGAAGAGCAAACAAAACAGAAGTTCAACTGAGAATAAACCATCCACTGGAACACACCAGCCCTAGAGAAATGTGCCACAGTTCCAAGGCTTGGAAAGAGTTCTGCAGAACTGATATTGCACAGCATTCTGATCTGTTTAGCTCTACGTGAGTGACACAATGGTTAATGTTGAGAGTGGCAGCCTTAGGTGTTCCATGTTGCTGCACAAGTTCTTGCACATTCAGGATCCCTGCTTACTGCCAAACAGCTTACAGATCCAGAAATAGAGCTGTCGACGGATTGCCTGCACACTCTCAGCACCTTCCAACTCCTCCTCACTCAGTCTGTTCTTTCTCTCCCCTCTGCCATCTGAGACTGCATCATAGATATGCCCTAACTCCCCTGCCTGATCCACGTCAGATGGCTGTCTACTCCTGTAGCTCTTCTACTCTTCCTCAAGTTGAGGCAGGATGAAGGATGAGTGCGGTTTTCATGGGAATTGAGTGGACCAAATGCAGGTGGGAGGCAGTTAGATGGGACCCTGAAGATTTTATATTGTGTAGGGTCCATCAAAAATCTCAGTCCAAATCTGAACTTTGATGCTGAAAGAGGCAATAGAAAGCTCCCTTCTAGTCTTTGGTAACTTAAGCCATTTGCACTGTTACACTGTTCTATTTACAGACATTAACAGCTCATAAGTTCTAGTTTATTCATCTGAGAAAAATCTGTGGTGACCAGCATCAGAGCTTGCTGTTGGACTAAGATGCTGTTGTGCAACTATTACAGTAAGGGCTTGTCTTCATGAGGAAGCAGTTATGAAATAGGCTAGGGTGGAATTAAAACACACTCACTACCTCCTCAAGTGGACATGCTTATTCCGCATTAAGAGTGAATTTATGCAATTTATCTTAATCCACTTGTGCACTTAACAGCCTTAAAGGTAAACTGCACGAAGGCACTCTTATGCAGAATAAGATTGTCCACTGGGGAGCTATTGTGAAATAGCTATGGTGGACTTTGTTCCTGTGTAGACAAGCCCTAAATCTACTTTGCTAGTGTACCTAAAAGCTAGAGAAAAAATTAATTCCAGAATTATATGGAACTTAATACCAACAAAAACATCATCTAAAGGTGACTATAGAGATCACTAGCATCCCTAATTTATGTTCAAATTGCTTCCTTAAAATTAGAAATGGAGATAACACATTCTTTTTTACCTGCCTGAGTTATGTCATTGGGGAGGGAGGAGGGAAAGCAGGAAATACACTGAAGTTAGCCATTCAGATTTAAGAATGTAGGATTTTTTTTAAAAGTATATTAAAAAAAGAAAAAACTAATGGCAAACTGATCTTGAGGGAAAAAGAACTTAGGGTGCGTCTACACTTACAAATTAAGTCGACTTAAGCTTGCTTAAGTTGACTTAATTTAATCTGCGTCCACACTACACTTTCCTTAAGACGACTTAAGCAGCTGCTTAAGTTGACTTAAGGAAAAATTAAGTAGACTTTATAAAACCTCGTTTTAAGTCGACTTTGCTGGCTAAGTCGACTTTAGAAAGTCGACTTAGCCAGTTTGGATGTGGAGTAGCCCTAAGTTGACTTTAAGTCGACTTAGGGGGCTTTAGGGCTTCCCCATTGCCCTCCCTGCCAGGGTGGCTGGCACAGCCACAGCCTGGCATACCCCCCCACAGGGCAGGGCAGAGCCCTGCCCACCCTGCCCCTATGCCCTGCCAGGGTCCTTGTCAGGCTCAGCCCCCATTGTACCAAGGTACAATGGGGCAAAGGCTGAGCCTTCCGGCACTGGGCAAGGGGTGCCCCCCCTACCACCGTGGACCTGTCCCAGGTCCACCTAGCCCCTACAAGTCGACCTAGGCATCCAGTATGGACGCTCTAGGTTGATTTGGTAGGTCCCCTCTAAATCGACTTAAATTTTGAGTGTGGACATGCTAAGTCGACTTAGCTAAGTCGACCTAAATTAACAAGTTTAGACATAGCCCTAGAGCCCAAATTAAATCTTACTGCCTGTCAGTAAAAGCAGAAATCCATTGAATATTATTACTGTTGCCAAATATCTGAAGATTAAAGCGTGGCACTAAGACATTCCTATTTCACTTGTCTCAAAACTTTCAAACCACATGATGTGTCAGTAAAGTGTTGAATGCTTTGAGACCAGTGGTGAAATCCTGACTCTATTGAAGTCTATGGGAAACTCCCACTTACTTCAATAGGCCCAGGAATGGGAATTTCTCCTCTTCCAATATAAGTGGTGGCTCACTGGACTGTGCTCTTGGTACCCTCCTCTTCTCTATCTACAATTGTAGCTGTACCCAGATAACATTATACATGTACTTTGTTTCAACAGTCACACTGATGAGACTCAAATCAGTGTTTCCCTCAGTCCAGTCCCACTCAACCTGTTTCTCAGACTGTCGCTGACATCATTTCCTGGATGTTTTCTCAACAATTTACATTAACATAACAGGACTGAACTTTGTATTTTTTCCACCCAAACCATCTCCATTACAGCTGAAATGGCTCAGAAGCAAAGAGACCATCTGGTTCTCTAATAATTAGGCAATTCATATAAACTGCTGTATGTGGTAAATTACTAAAAGCAATGATACATTTTCTTAATAAAACTTGGCAATTAAAAAAAGAATCTTTCACTGTTACTACAAGAAATAATTAAAAATATAGTTCAGTTCACTACCTGACTCTGAAAAGAGAGGGGAAGAAAACAGAGTGAAGTTTTCAGTCAGATTGATATGCTTTTGTCTCAAATATACCCCTTCTAATAACATACAATGAGAGATGATGCACTACTCTGCCAAAAAAAGAAAAAAAATGAATTCCCTCAGTATTTCTATTTTAAATAATAATTGGCATTCAGGGAAAGTCCACTGTAACAATACATTTTTTTTCTGATGTTGCCTGTGCTCTTAAGGATGAGTTTAATGGAGAAATTCTATTCTTACTGTGTGAGTGATTAATGCAAATAAATACTGTTTACAAAAAGATAAGAGGAGACCGAGGTTCACATTTATTTAGAAGGTGGAGATTTCACATGAAGGTTGGAAAGAAAAGTCATTAAAAATTTATGATTTGTCACATGTAGCCTATAGATAACAGAACTTGCCTGTAAAAGTAAAGCCAGAAACAAAAGTCAACTGTTTCCACCAGTTTTCAAACAGAATTAAAAAACAAAAACAAAAACATACAACAAAGTTTGATAATGATTCTGAGACTCAGTTTTCCCAGGCAAGTCAGTGTGTTAGCAAAAGTGACTCCCTTGCAGGTGAGACCAGGGTTTCAATTCTTAGGATTTTCACTGGAATTTCTGCATCCCTAAAGTAAATGAACAAAATGTCAATTTGTGACAAGGGAATAAAAGTGCTCCAGGAGCCATGATTCAAGAAAGCAGACTAACCTTTAAATTATTCCATCGCAATTCAAATCATCCCCAGAAAAATGATGTTCTGTTCTACTATTATATATATTACTAAAACAAGCATGATGGTTGTACGTGGCTTTTACATACAGGGAGCACAGCTTTCCTCTATCTCCTTTAAAAGACAGCAGGGGGGGAAAACAGGTTAAAACAGTTTTTTATTCATAAAAATGCACAGCATAACAAGGCTGCAGAAACTGCCACATCAGATCAGCAGGGTCACACAGAGGAGGAATGCCAAAGGGGCAGTTTGCTCTTTGAGAAGGCCCCCAAGCAGAGAGGCCTTGTGACTCAGTAGATGGGACTGCAGTGTCACTCAGGTTTGGCCCAGTGGCTCCTCAATCACAATGTTTGTGCCAAAACCGAGTGAGTGGCACTGCAACTGGTGCTCAGTGTCACAGTGCCTTTTAGGTTCAGCCTGGCCACCTGTCCCTCCATCATGAGGAGAGCCAGGCACAATCTCGTGGGACAGGAGATGCTGCTGCAAGGTGAGTGTGGGGAGGGTTCGCTCCCAGCTGTGCGTGACACACCTCAACGCTGCTGAAGAAATCTCCCTCTGAAGGGATTTTTTGGCAGTGGGAGGCTTGACTGGTAGCCCCTGATGCCATGAAACAGCTGATTCTGTGGCAGTTCTTTCAGAGAGCCACTGCGGCTTTAGCTCTTAAAGGGCCAGCAGCATAAAATCACCCTGCTGCCGCAGCTCTCTTGGAGCTATCAACAGCAGGCTGATTTCATGCGACACTCAGCAACTGTGCTGTGACACACTTTTGTGTCGCAACACAGTGGTTGAGACCCGCTGCTTTAGAGGAAGGTGCAGGAAATATTGCAGTAGACAATAATGGAATAACCTACTCAAAGAGAAAATTTCTTCCTAACTTTACCATTTAGTAGCTGGCTTGTGCCCTGAAGCATGTGAGTTTATATCCCTTATTAACAAAAATCCTACCTAATTAAACTGGATGTTTTCTTTATGCATATAAATGTTTAATCTTTTTAATCCTTCTAAATCTTTAGCTTTAATGATATATCGTGATAATGAGTTTGGCAAACAAATTATACACTGTGTAAAATATAAAATATGTATTTGTTTTATTGGCTGTAAATTTGTTGCCTTTCATTTTTATTGATTTTTTTTATATTAGGAAAAAAGTAAATAGAACTACGCAAGTATACCTTATCAATGCCATGCATTATTCATATACCTCTATCGTGTTCCCTCCATATGCATCCTCTGCAAAATAAGCATTCCTACACTTAAATTTCCCTTCATGGTGAAGTTTTTCCATGACTCAAATCATTCTCATGCCAGTTACTGAACTCCCACTATATCTGCTATACCTTTCTTGAGATAGGATGACCAGGCCTCACTCTTCAGCAAGTATTAGTATCGGACAGAAAGTAAGTTTCATTTGTTCTGGGAAAATGAGCCTTTGTTTAAGCTACTGAGCCACATGGACAATCTGAATCCAATTTAAGTGAAGCCTACAGCGGTGTTCAGTACTCTCTCCTCTCTGCGATCCATACAGCATTCAGAAATGGCAGTAACTACTAACTACACGTAACTACATCTTACTAATATATAAGGCTAACAATCTTTTGGTTAATATTTTACCAGATATAACATGAATTAACCCAAATTATCACTCATACTCACTTCCTTTTAAGAGGCTCCAGCTTTTGTGGCCAGATACTATGTGCAGGGCTTGTTTGCATTGATGGGGAGGGGAATGTAATTCACACTACATGGACATGATTTCTGATGTGCACCAAGCGTGTTGTGTATTAATTGGTCTGTGGACCCTGCTGGTGAGTAACAAAGATTCTCTAGAGCAGTAGTTCTCCATGTTTGCAGACCATTGTATTCTTTCAGGAAGCTGATTAGTTTTGCTTACCCCAAATTCACTTCACTTAAAAACTACTTGTTTATAAAATCATTCATAAAAATACAGAAGTGTCACAGCATACTAATAATGAAAAACTGCTCACTTTGTCATGTTTACCATGGAATTATAAAATAAATAATGATCCCCCAGGTTAAGAAACACTACCAAGTAGTATGAACAAGTCACTGTCTGTATGAAATTTTAGTTTGTACTGACTTCACTGTAGCCTGTTGCAAAACTAGGCAAATATATAGCTGAGTTGATGTACCCTCTAGAAGACCTCTGCATACCCCCAAGGAGTTGAGAACCACTGCCTTGGGGTAATTCATTTAATATAGTACAGCACTATATGAAAACGCACTGTGGAGCCTTGCGTTCACCAGCATGGTCCACTCAGACTATTAATGTGCAACACGTTAGAAATCATACCCTTCCAGCACATATCAGTCTACTGTGGAGACAAGCCCTAAATTATAGTAACACAAAGCAAAGTGAGGTTCCATATCCAACTACTCCCCCTACCTTTTTTTGTTTTTAATCAGGAAAAAACATGCATTTTTAGAACTAATTCTTAATGCATAACACTCTTAAATGCAAAGCAGATAAATAAAACTAAATGCTCTTTCGACTTATCTGAATTAGAGAACTGCACTCTCCTCCATTTTGCTTGTCTGTGCAAAAATAAATGAAAGTTGGAGGTAGATCCAAATTTTAACATTTGAATGCAGGGCTTGATTTTATGTTCAGAAGTGCTCACTGGCAGGTTTTGATTAGGTCTATCACAGAGATGAGAAGAACAGTTGCAAAGTTCAGATCTGAGTCAGCTGCATACAGTTGTTGCTTATTAAAGAAAAAGAGCCAAAAATCCTGAAAGCAAGACAGTAGAATAACAAGGTGGAAGCCCTGCAACTACTTTCCAGGATAATTTTATGGCAAGTTCTATGTGATTTCCTTGTGCTTTTGAATCCTGTTAGCTAAAGATGGAAGGCTCACACCAAATTGTAGAATTTAGCTTCTCCTGCCCCCCTCATTCTGTCAGCTCAAGAGTGAAAATAAATCATAGTTAGAGAAGTGGCTTTTGGCTCAGTTTAAACAAACAGCTGAATGGAAGGCCACACAGAAAGCTGAAACAGTCCCATTGTACAAAACAACTTCAGGCACAATTAGATCTTTTCTTCTCATATTTGGCAGAGTCCAAAACAAAATATATGCATAGGAGTTTCTGTACCTTTTTGTTTACAAAACACAAGCTTGAGAATCATGCATTCGAAAATGACCTTCTAAGGGTCTTGGTTCTACTTTTCCTCAAATGTTATTCATTAACGGCATTGCAATTTTTGGTAAAACCTTTGAACTATGAAAATGAAAGTAGCTTCTATTTATGTTAGTGCTTCCAACATACTATTTAAACAAACAAATGAGGTGAGTGCCTTTCCACAGAGCCCCACCCAGGTCTTTGTGAGATCACAGTTTACATATCTTCCATATAATAGGGTCTACTGGGCAAGTGAGTTGATCACTGTGGTATTCACTCTTGCTGGGCGTAGGCCGAGTAAGTGGGCCAGTGGTCTCTCAGGAGGAAGGGGGAGCACTCACAGGAAGAGTGATGTAAGAGAAAGGTAGAGAGAATTCTGTTTCCAGATGGGGCTGGGAAGAAAAGAACCCCGCCTCCGTGCCCACATCTAATGAGCTAAGGAGAAAGGACAGAATTGCTCTCCAAGAAGAGACAAAGGGGAGAGGGATGCAGAAGGAAAAAATGGGAAAAGCAAATGGGGAATGCTTGAAATGTAGACTTGACTTGTAGGAAGAACAGCACCATGGTTTCTCCTTCTATCTCTGTCCCTTCCAAGTATGCCAGGTATTCTTACAAAAAGACTTGCAAGGTGGGAATGCTGATTAACCATGTTCTTGACATCTCATGAACCTCCTACATCAAAGCGTATCAAGCATGGTATGACAGCCATGAATACCAACTCATTAAGTTAAAAGTGTGTCAGTATTTTTCTCTCCGTATTTATAGCTTTGTAATACTGGAAGGGATGCATGCACCACATTCCATTGCCACAAAAAAGGTGAAGTGAGGACCAACTTCAAGTTCAGTAAACATCCAAGTGTGAGCTTTCAAAACTGTTCATGTCACCAGATCTTACTAAAACTCATGTAGAGCTATTCTTGCAGTTCCAGATCCAACGTAGAGGTGCATTCCTAACAGCAAAATGAAGTTTGCTCAGGAAGAATAAAAAAGAAAGCCACTCTCACATCTAGATAGCACTTTTCATGGAAGCATCACAAATACTTGACAGTCACTCATAATATAATGAAAAAAGGAAGGCTTTAAGCTGATTTGTAATAATATGGTTGGAGAGAGAGCTCCAGATGGACAGAACAACAAAAGAAAAGGTTACTTACTGTAACTGGTGTTCTTCGAGATGTGTTGCTCCTGGCCATTCCACTTCCTGCCCTCCGTCCCCGCTCGGAATAAGAGCAAGAAGGAACTGAGGGGGTAGGGCCGGCTGTAGCTTATATAGAGGTGCCGCAACGGCGCCACTCCAGGGGGCGCTACAGCCGGCCCCTACGGGATCTCTAGGGGAAAAAATTCCGGCGTTCCGTGCACGAGGCGCGCACACACCTACTATGGAATGGACAGGAGCAATCACTCGAAGAAGAACAGGAGTGATCCCAGCAGGCTTTATTCCCATTATTCTCCACTAAAATAACAGTGCATATGAGCAATATCACTTGTTACTTAGAAACCAGAAGACAACAAAGTGTAAACTGGATTTCATGTGTTCAGTTAAAAATCCCTTGAATCAGTAT
The DNA here is from genome assembly GCA_007922175.1 of Pelusios castaneus. Lineage (NCBI taxonomy): Eukaryota > Metazoa > Chordata > Testudines > Pelomedusidae > Pelusios > Pelusios castaneus. The sequence continues at coordinate 4,581,403 of ML685768.1, forward strand.
GATGGGGGTATACTAACTTCACACTGAGCAACAAAGGGTTAACAAGTATTATATTTTTGGGCCCTGTCAGCGCCACCTCCTCCCCTCACCCAGCCCCACCTGCAGCAAATGCTCCATTTGGAGGAATTAAGAAAGAGAGGAAACTCATTTGGACAGCAGATCTTGAAGAGAACAAACCCGTCCACATCTCCAGCGGCACAGAGCAGAGGGAAACCTAGAAACTCTGACACAGCTGCCCCTGAGAAGAAGGGGGACCCACCACAGAAATAATCAGAGAAGTGAGGTGTCCCGTCCCCCACCCCAACTAGATGCTGGACACTGGCAATCCCCTCTTACTTGCTTGATTTGGACTTCCCCAAAAGGGAAAGTCCTACACTAAGCTGACCCGGAGGCAGGGAATGAGGAGAGGAAGGGGCCCAGGGAGGGCAGCCTTAAGAAGCCTTGGTTGCAGAACCAATGGTAGCCCTTAAAAGGGCCCTGGGTTGGAGCCTGGTGGAGTGGGAGGGCCCAGACTCCCCTCCCCACAAGCCCCCTTGTTGGTCAGGGTATACAGGTTTGACCACTAGGTCACGCTTCCCTACCAAACCGTGAGGCAGGACCATTACAATCAGCTATATATTTATTATTGCTGTAAACTTGCAGAAGAGTCTCTAAAATCGGAATCATTGTGATATGCTGTTAAATGGTTGCCAGAGTCTACCCAAGCAACTGCACTTCCGTTGAAAGGAAGGCAACACCAGAATGCACTATGTAATGTCTGTAAAGTGCTTTGTCAGGAAAAACATATAAGATACGAAATATTACTAACACAAATTTTGCAAAACTGTAAAAACAAAGCTGAATTACCTTAACCGATTTCACATTTCCTTTTGTTCCATTTGTATCTCACTCTGTTTATTTCAGCTTTGTCCAGTCAGATGTGAGACCTTAAAGTTCCTGCCATCTGTGTGCCCAAATTACAAAGAGTAAGAGAAAGAGTTGACAGAGCATATGATGCTGAGGTTATTCCATAAAGCTACTGATGGAACCCCTGTTCACTCCATCTTGCAAATTCACATGTCCTGGTACTGTGATAAAGACAGCACCAAAGTACAAATGGACTTGCTTCCAGCACAGCACAAATTATAGTAAATGCACAGAAAACTGATGCCCCTTTCAACTGCTCTGTTATTCCACACATAAAGGGTGAAAACCTGACCCCATTAAAATCAATGGGAATTTTGCCATTGACTTTAATGGGGCCATGGTTTCACCCAAAATCCATAAAAATACAAAATATCAGGATTCTCAACAACTGTGGCATTTATTTCCCTCTTTCCTCACTAGAGCAAATGTTGCATGTCTTCGGCTTTAGTCAAGCTAACTAGAATTTTCAATATCACCATATCAGGATTGCAAATTCTCAAGCAGGAGATTTGTTCCATTACTCCTTATTTATTGACTTTTTGAATTCCTTAGCTCTACAGACATTACATTATGTTTTGAAAACTTATTCACAATCTTCTGTAATTCCAACATTTATTAAATTGTACGAAGAAAGAAAAGCGAAGGTGTAGTATTTCTATTGTTGGTCTCTCAAGAGAAAATTACAAATCACATAAAAAGTCATCACTACAGGGAACAATCTTGGCCACAACTACTGAGACAGCCTAACTGTTCAGGAATTTACCAACTGGGAGTGGAATCATGAGCTTGCTTTCTTTCATTCTGTATGAAGTCACTAGCGTTTCAAGATTTCCAACTGAAGCTCTGTCATTGATTGTCTGCCCCACCACATATGTCACGATAGATCCAAATACTCATTGCTCTGTAATTAGCATGAACTTACTGTAATCCTTTCCAACTCTAAGACTTCTATAGCAAAAAATTTATTGGGAGGTGGAGGTGGGGAGGGAAGATGCAGTTTGAAACACTAACATTTGTTATCAGACATTAACCTGCTCCTTCTTAATTGAAGATTTTCACCTTAAAGAAAGTAAGGCTGGGTGTCTGATTGAGTATATCTGAAATTGTAAATCATACCTAAACGCTTTGCAGAATTAATCTGGCAAATACTAAAGAAACCTTTTTGTGGTAAAAAGCAATTTACTCTCTTATGATCCCAGTGACAAATCTGGAGCTGCTCTGTAATAATTCATGACTGCAGCATGTTGACTTGGTTATTGGGACGTTTACTATCTGAACATATCGATTTTGTTTAATAACGGGATTTGGGGAAAAACAAGCAGGAACAGAAAGAATGGATTGTGATAAGCCACTTCTCAACAAACACTTGAGAGCTGTTAAGAGACAATGCCAGGACTGGAAAAGGTCCACAAACAGAAAATGAAATGAACAGTGGTAATTTTAAAAAAGTATGCATTCTCAAGAGAATGTTCAGAGGAGCCAGGCTGAAATATGTGCACCCACTGTGGTACCTGACCTGTAGAAGTGAGGTCTGCCTAGATTACCATCAGGGATTGGTAAACCCTTATGTAAAATACACATGCATACAGACTGTTTTAAAATCCTTTTTCTCTAAATGTTTCAGTTCATATTATTAAAAAGATTTTGAGTTCAAGAAGGCTGTCTTGTCACTGCATACCACTGGACACAGACTCCCATAGAGAAGAACCCAGTGCCAGAACTCAGTCAGACCTTCTGGGGAAGACATGGTTGACATACAGGATAAACAAGGGTCCAATTTAAGAATGGGAGAATTGTGGAATTCTACCCCTGGTAGATGTAAAGCCATGAGGTCTGAGAGCTGAAGAGGTGCAATCAGCAAGACCAGAAAGGGCAGAAATGCAGCTAGCCTTCTAATTGTGATAATAACTCTCCAAAATAACAAAGGGGTAGCCACAAGTGCCACAAGACTCTGTTGTCTTTCTCCAAAATAACGTTCTACAAAACACTTCTCTCTGACCTCACTGAAGAATACCAAAAGGAACTACAGCCCCTACTCAAGAAACTCCCTGAAACAGCACAGGAACAAATCAAGACAGACACATCATCAGAACCTCGACCAGGAATATTCTATCTATTACCAAAAATACATAAACAAGGAAACCCTGGACGCCCCATCATCTCAGGCACTGGCACTTTTACAGCAGGCTTCTCTGGCTATGTGGACTCTCTCCTCAGACCCTATGCTATCAACACTCCTGGCTATCTTCAAGACACTACGGACTTCCTGAGAAAAATCCAATCCATTGGTGAATTTCCAGAAAACACCACCTTGGCCACTATGGGTGTAGAGGCTCTTTACACCAACATCCCACACAAAGATGGATTACAAGCCATTAGAATAACCATCCCAGTTGATGCCACAGCAAACCTTGTGGCTGAACTTCGTAACTTTTTACTCACCCACAACCATTTCAGATTTGAAGATAGTTATACCTTCAAGTCAGCGGCACTGCTATGGGTACCCACATGGCCCCACAATATGCCAACATTTTTATGGCTGACATAGAACACTTCCTCACGTTTCATCGCAAAGCACTTCTACTTTACTTATGCTACATTGATGACATCATCATCTGGATCCACGGTAAGGATGCCCTTGCAGATTTCCACAGAGATTTCAACGATTTCCACTTCACAATCAAACTTAGCTTGGAACACTCCACACAGGAGATCCACTTTCTGGACATTACAGTGTAAATTAGCGATGGACACATAAACACCACCCTATACTGAAAACCTACTGATCACTATAGTTACTTACATCCCTCGAGTTTTCATCCCAGACACACCACACGATCCATTGTCTACAGTCGAGCCCTAAGGTATAACTGCATTTGCTCCGATCCTTCAGACAGAGACAGACACCTTCAGGATCTCTATCAAGCATTCTTAAAACTACAGTACCCACCCGTGGAAGTGAAGAAACAGATTGACAGAGCCAGACGGGTACCCAGAAGTCAACTACTACAGGAGAAGCCCAAGAAAGAAAACAACAGAACACCACTGATCATCACCTACAATCCCCAAGTCAGACCTCTACAGCACATCATCAAGGATCTACAACCTATTCTACATGACGATTCCTCACTCTCTCAAGCCATGTGAGGCAGACCTCTCCTCGCTTACAGACAGCCTATGTTCCCTCTAAGCTGCGCAGGTGCATGGCCACACAGTGACCATCATACATCCATGCACCTATTACAGACTCCCGCGCAGCCCAGTCCCCACGTCCCTTCTTCTTCCCGGCCCGATCTTCCCCAGCTGTGGCTCTCCCCTTCTCCCCAGCCTGATCTCCCCGGCCATGGCTCTCCCCAGCCTGATCTCCCCAGCTGTGGCTCTCCCCTTCTCCCCAGCCTGATCTTCCACAGCCGCAGCTCTTTTTCTTCTCTCCAGCCTGACCCATAGTAAATTAATAAAACTATAGTATTTCATTTTAACATTTTTATTAAAGTTCAAAGGAAAAGACATCATCTATGCATTTCTTTTGAATTAAGGTACTTAGGCTTGCTGATGCTTCCAGTGCAAAAAACAGTTGCCCATGAGGCACCAGGCCTCCCAAATTGCCGCTCAACAAGTACAATAACTTGCTCAGCTTCATCATTAGCTTAGAGAGGGAACATTGCAGACAGCCTCCCAACCTTAAACAGATACTCACCAGCAACTACAGACCAAACAACAAAAACATTCAAGCAGGAACATATCCCTGCAACAAACCATTTTGCAAACTTTGCCCACATATTTACACAAAAGACACCATCACAGGACCTAATCAAGTCATCTACTCCATCAAGAGCTAATTCACCTGCTTGTCCACCATTGTGATTTATTCCATCAGTGCTGGAAATGCCCCCCTGCCTTATACATTGGACAAACAGGACAGCCTCTATGCAAAAGAATAAATGGACACAAGTCTGACACCAGAAATAACCACATTCAAAAACCAATAGGGGAACACTTCAGTCTCCCTGCTCACTACATTGATGACTTGTTAATAGCGGTGCTCAAACAAATGAATAAAAACAAATCAAAAAGAAACTGCAGAACTGGAACTTTTATGTAAATTTGATTCTGTTGTCTCAGGGTTAAACAGGGACTATGGATTATATTATCATTACAACAGGTGATTTGACCTCACCTTCCTCTATATGCTGTTCCCCAGTGTTTGAATCCCAACACCTATTTTGATTTGCTGTTACAGCCTGACCTGATCCTGTGTCATACATTTCCCTGCATTTAACTTCCTCCCATTCTGTAAATTCCCCATCTTCAAAGCATCTGACGAAGTGGGATTTTCTCCCGCAAAAGCTCATGCGATAAATAAATTTGTTAGTCTTTAAGTGCCACAGGACTCCTTGTTCATATTTTCATTGTACATAATTCATTGTATACATTTGTACACAAATAACTTATCTCTTTGCTGTTGATTTTTTTTAAAACGGTGAAGGCAATTAACCAGTGGAACAACTTATCTAGGAATGCAATGGATGCTCCATCATTTAAAGTCTTTAAGTTATGCTCTAGCTCAGTGGTTTTCAGCTAGCGTGCTGCGGCACACTGGTGTGTCGTGAGAACTGTCCAAGTGTGCTGTGAAATTTTGTATAAAGGTAATGAAAATTAATGTCAACCAAACACTGTTTCATCTTAAACAATATTCTATCCAACCAAAATTACAACTCATAAAACTCATGAAAATTAATCATCAAATTAAAAGTGTAATAGTGGTCTTTCGATTCTAAAACGTGAACACGCTAAACGCAGGCAGCCAAAGGGCAAAATTGAGATGTGTAGGTTTTTTCCGGTGGATTTGAAACGTTAATACATTTGATGCTTCTTTAGTTTGCTATATGCACTATGTTGCAAAGCTCTCTAGTAAGACTGTAACCACAGTAAATGTAAGTAAATGTGACATTTATGAGCAATCAATTCAGCTGAAAAAAGCTGGTGTGCCGTGGAATTGCTTGTCTCATTGACGTGTGCCATGTTATTGAAAAGGTTGGGAATCACTGCGTGTAGCTCAAACTGAAGTTATGGGCTTCATGCAGGAATCCATGGTAAAATTCTATGACCTGTTTTCTGATTTTAATATTTTATACCTGATGATCATAATGGTCCATTTCTGACCTTAATATCTGCAAATCTATTAATAAATATATGTAGGCAAAATTTTAAAGACAGGGAGGCTGAGAAGGGCTGGTGAAAAGTCCTAGCCTTTTAATTCAAAAGTGCATATGTGCTTAATTGCTTTGTTGATGACAAATGGATTGAAGTATTTTATATGGTCCATTTGTCAGTTTATGTGACCTTCCAAAGGCAACTGATCCTGACTTGTTCACCAGTCTGAGTGTCTTTTGCCTGAATTTTCAAACTTGCGTGCCTAAAATTAGGCACCTAAACAATCATCTTGATTGTGAGAGGACACAGCATCTGCATCTCCCATTGAATGTCTATGTGTTGCATGGATCACAAGAGGTCCCTTATCTCCTGAAATTCTGTATCTCAGAAATATGCTAGACACATATCACCTCTTTGGAATTCACTTTCTTGGATGCAAGAGAAAACTCACTGAATTAGATTAGACAACAGAGTCTTGTGGCACTTTTAAAGACTAACAGATTTATCTGTTAGTCTTTAAAAGTGCCACAAGACTCTGTTGTCTTTCTACAATAGACTAACACGGCTACCCCTTTGGAATTTGAATTAGATTAGATAGTGTTCTCACGGCCTTGTTCTTGTGTTCTTGAAGGTTAGCTGTAGTAGGCTGGTTCAAGGCATCTTCTGGTCTTGCTGCTCCTCAGACAGTTTTTGGGCAGTACAGGTATGTCCTCATCTTTCTCAGAACTCAGCTACCCTTCCGCTGCTTGCCAATAGAGGGGAAGTAGTAGCTATTTTCCATTGCTGAGACCTTCCCTCAACAGAACTTCTTCCTCAAGAAGTGTGTGTGAAGGATTTCACCAAGGCACAGGTACAGTACCTTGATGAATGTGGTTGTCACGGGATGCAAATCCATGCACCCCTAGGTTATGATCTATGTAACTTTTCTGTTCACTTTTGCAATGTAATTGTATGGTTTGATGCCATGCAAGATACCCTTCTGAATGCTCTACCTTATCGTTATGGTATCATGTTTCCTGCAGCATCATATATGTGGACAGAAGTGAAGCATGTTACACGGCTCAGACCATCAGGGCTATCTCTCACCACAGAGGCTGGAGAGGTACATGACAAAGAAAATGCAAATTGAGCTCCCTGGTTCAGGAGGAACAAGAGAAATCACTTTGGTTTAGGAAGAGGGAGGGCTGAGGGTGGATTGAAAATAAATACAGACCCTTTGAACAGCTGGGGTTTTTTGCCAGAGAAATTCCATCTTGCAACATCCTCCAACTTCAAGCAAGATCTTGTCCCTGCCTAGTATTAGATAGAGTCTGGCTGTAAAACATCTGTCAGCCGAACATCTTGTGAGTAATCTTGGACCATGGGGTTAGGTTAGGTAGTGATGTAAGTTTAGAATACATTTTTATATCTTTTATTTGCTTGTGGTAGCTCCTGACTCCTTTATTAAATGATTGTGCATTGATTTGCTATATACTCACTTTAAATCAAGTTCTAATCAATTAACTAACATTTGTTTTATCTAAAGCCGTATGGACTTTAGAGGGTGTGAATGAGCAGAGCTGGGTATTCTCATTTCTTTGTGAAATGAGCGAACCAGAGTTCATGAGTCTAACAGTTACTGGGGGAAGGGTTCCGATCCCTGTAGGATGGTAGTTCCTGGTGTGGCATCTGGGAGCTGAGGGTGCTTGTTGAGGGACTGTCCCCTAAGTGGCTAGAAAGCACATGCCCACTGCCTGGGATTGATTACATGTAGGAGGCTGGCGTGAACTGACTCAGGAGTGAGTGGTTACCTGGCATAGCAGGGTAAATTGGGGTTCAGGAGTGGAGATTGGGGGTTACAGTGGCACACTGGACCAGATTCTGGGAGGGGAATGTCACAGTGGTACTCTGCTAGGTTTTGTGACATGATCTGATGCCCACTAGTGACTAGAATGAGACTACTTACTTTTGTCCCATGAAAGGATTTTAACTCATATCCAAAAGTAAAAAATTTAGTCCAGTGGGTTAACTCCACCTCCCTTTAGATCTCAAATCTATTAAATGAAAGTACAGCATTTCAACTTTTACCTCTTTTACCTTTGTTAATAAATCCACTAGTGTTAATATCTGACTCTTAAAAGTCTGAAGCTCAGATGGAGTCATTCTACAGCTAAAAATGGGAAGGCTGTGAATTATAAAAGACATTTAAAAAAATTTGCTGCAAAGTACATTTTTTGGAAAGTCCCAGTGCCAAGACAGTTGTAAGAGCCAGATTAACTGGTTTTATTATTTCAATATTTAATTTTCCATCATGCTTAAAAATATAACATTTGAATAGTGTAAAAGTTACAAATTTTAACCAATGGGTTTACCCTGATGTGATGATACCAGGCCAACAGCTTGACAGTAGCCTGTCAGAGAGGGTCTAAACAAGCACTTCCTTGCTTGCTTATCCAGTGCACTGTGGACATGTCATCAAGATCTGCCTCATGTAGTTTTGAACAGGCAGGAATACCAAGCACAGCAAGCGGATGGCCCCAAGCTCTACGACGTTCATATAAAGCATTAAATATACCTGAGACCAGATCCCTTGCATCTGCTGATGGTTCACATTTTATCTCCAAGATGCCTGTGATGAGCATCACTGTCAGGGAGCTGGCCCCCTTTTGTATATCCTCCAGGTCCAGCCACCAAGTTAGTTCTCAGAGGACCAGGGTGGAACTGTCACTCTCTTGTCTGTGTGCTGTCTAGATGGGGAGTACATAACTTTAATCACAATTGTAAGGGTGAAATCTGGTACATGAATGCTGACCTATGGCCTAGTAGGCTCAGACACGTATGACCCACCGCTGACAATTTAATTTAATTTTAGACCTTTGTCACTGACTGGAGAGACCTGTGGTAAGTAAGCTCTTACTCATCAAGTGTTAATTATGGCTCCTATGAGCTCTATCATCTGCAATGGTATAAGCAACTGTTTCTCATGCTTCAAAATGAGTCCTAGTCGGGAGAACGGGGAAAGGACTAACTCCAGGGCTGCTGTGACCTCCTCCTGGGACTTACCTCTGATCAGCCAGTTATCCAGGTATGAGTAGATGTGAACTCCCTTTCTCCTTGAAAGCACATCTGCCACTGCCAGGTCTGAGGTGAACATTCTTAGTGCCATGGAGATTCCAAAGGCAGTATCCTGTACTGGATTCCACTACGAATCTTAGGTTCTTCCTGTGATTCAGAATGATGGCTCTATGGAAAGATGCTACTTGCAAGACAAGGGCCCTCAACCAAGTCTTGAACGTGAAGAAATGCAATGATGAAGCAAGCATTACCATTTTGAACCTGTGGTGGTGTATTTATTATTGAGTCTTCTCAGGTCTAGGATAGGAGGACGACACCCTTTCTTCTTTAGGAAATACTGTAAATAGAAGTCCATTCCTCTGAATTCCATTAGCACTTGCTCCATGGATCCTAGACAAAGCAATGAGGCCACATCTTCTTATAAGAGCTCTCAGAAGAAGGGTCCCAGGTGAAGGACAAGGAAGATGGTGGCATGGCATAGGGTGAAGAGGGAACTGAATAGGGAACTACAGATGAAGAATTATAGCATCTATCTGTCTGATGTTATAGTCTACCCAATGGAATAGGGTGAGGTGGCTTCTGGTCTGGATCTGATATGGCTCCCAAAATTTCCATTAAACTTGCTGACCCACCATAGGAGCTGGGAGCGTTGCCACTGGCAGATGCAGGGGGGTAGAGGTGTAAGATTATTTTTTTCTCAGATGCAAGTATTTTGGGTCCGTGTCCTTAGGCGTAGTCTTGTTTGGTTTGATTTGTCCTCAACTGCTAAAACAACCAAAGAGCCTTGGTTGGGATGGGTACAGAAGTACTTTTAAAAATACCCTATCATTAAAAAACAATAATAAAAAAAATGGGATGGGAAGCTGGACAAGCATATTTATAAGTTTGAAATTTCACACAAAATGTTGAATTTGATTGTAAAGCATGCTTTTTCTTGTTTTCAAGCTTCTTTTGTTAAATTAATTATTAAAGGAGCCTTTCACAGGAAGCCATAAAAAGAAACAATAAGCAAAAAGCAATTAAACTACTAGTGAGTGCAAGGGAAAGATAAGGAAGAATACTAAAAATAAATCAAAAGTAGCTGTGAGGGTGCTAAGGAAGGAAAGATCAGTAGAAGTCCATGTCTTTATATAAAAGCAGATGTTAAAAAATGAGCTGACATTATGGAGCAAAGGACACAATTGGCATGCTAACACAGAAGGCTATAACAACCTGTAAAAAGGAGATATGAGGAAAGATCAGCTGCTGCCCTAATGTTATTTAAAGGAAGTTTAAGGAGAGTGGAAGGGAACCAGCAGAAAGGAAAGAGTTTGATACACTCCAGAAGGTGCAGGGGGGAAGCAATTTGTACTCATGCAACAGTTGGGGCAACTGCACCTAAGTGAGATTAATTCATCCTCTGGAGTAATAAGGTTATAGTACTTTCACCACAGTTTATCACAGGAGGACAGAATTAAACTCTAGATAGGACACCTAATGAGCTTTGCTGATGGAGACTGCCACTCTTTGTGAGCTTTCTGAGACAAGCAGCTCACAGACATTGGAATTCAGGTACTGAATCTGGATAATGTTTTTTATCTTAATATGAAAGAAGCAAGGAACAAAGATGGGGAAGTCATTTGTATACTCTGTGCCACTGACTCAAACATAAGAGAAAAATGACTCCTGAACCAATATCAATGTATCAAAAGAGGCCCTACTAATCATAGAAGAATTTACCCACAGAAATATCTGTTAGAGAAGCAATGCAGTAAGGAACTTTTAAAACAAACTGATAAAGGAGAAGCGAAAGCTATTTTTGAACTGGAAATCAACAGGGAGAAAATGGTTGAGAACTTTGAAATTACAAGTGATTGCAAATGATTGCGAACTGATTAAAATTCTCTAAATTGTAGATGAGCTCAGAGGACAGCAATACACAGACATTTCGTTTCAGTACTGAAGCTTTGAGAAATGAAGTTAGTTGTTTCAGTCTCCAGTGTAAAGGTGATAGGGACTAGGAAGCACATCTTGTCTGTAAGATTACAAAGAGGGAAATAATAAAAACAGAGCAGATATGGGCTCCCTGTACAAAAGAAATTCAGAAGAGATGAAAAAGGGCCATTAAAGAAATCACAGGCTAGTTAGTCAACCTAACCTCAACACAGGCTCAAATAAGTAGACAACCTAAAAGGTTCTTTAAAAGCAAAAACAAAACAAAAAAAAAACCCACAGTGGGGAGCAAGAGACTGTGGAAACCAAACCTTAATCTCCTGTTATATTGCTCTAGAATGACAGAACAAGCCACAGATTTGCAACTGTTTTATATATATATATATATATATATACACACACACACACACACAAAACCAACAATAACCATCCTTTGGGGGTAAAAGGGTAGTTTATCCTCTTGCTCTTTCTATCCCTGTTCTGTGTTCACACTGCCAGTAATACAGAGTGCCTATCCATGGCAACAATAGTGGTGATGGTGTATGTGATGTAGCTGCTTACTTAAAAGGAACTACTATGAGGCATAACTTACTTCATATGGCCACTGAACAGCCATTAGACCAGCCTGGGTTGGATTAAAACTTGCAGCCTGGAACTGAAAGTTTTTATAGTCTATTATCAATCACCTGAACTATCCAGTTTTTTTAGAGGTTTTGAATTTCAAGTTACAGACCATGTAACCTCACGTGTACACACAGAACCGTATTTAAGACCCAACAGTCTCACTTCATGATTAATGCAGAGCCTATGATTCAGACAGCATTTTATGATTCACAGAGCATTTATGTCATACTACAAACTCACAGCTTGATGAAAAGTATGACCGGAAACTGTTATTTATTGTTTAAAAGTCAAGATCATCCCAAGTTTGGTTTAGAAATAACCAAGAATTAATTATGTAGTAACAGGATAATGCAAAACAGGATGACTTGATTTCAGTAAACTCCTCTTTCTCTCACTTTGAGTCAGCAAAGAAAAAAGTTAAAGAGCAAATTGGACTCACAGGGATTCTACTGCACTTAACTTCTAGTTAATCTCTTAGTAGAACAACTAAGGTCTTAGGACAAATAAGATACGGAAACAAAGTCAAGAAATGCAAGGAAGGGTTTTCCTTCTGTAGGTTCAATTCATATTTCCATTAATACTGAACAACAAGGGATGTTATAATGCTCACATGATTGTACTATTCCCCAAGAAGTTTCTATACTAATTTTAAAATGTATTATTTCATTTTATAAACTAACATACACAAACATTTATTTACAAAGAGCTATTTATGTTTTACTTAGGAAAATAAAGATTTAATGTACTTCAGTTTTAAATGGCAGATAATGCATCTATACATGCAGCTAATTTAATCCTGTTAGGCCAAATTCCTATTTACACACAGGCCACTCTGGAAGTTAGTGATATTTTGATTCTGATAAGTTGTCTGTCACAAAAATGCATGAAAGAAGAAGACAAAGAAAAAAAATAAAGAAATCCTTTATTATTTCAGAAAGGAAAGCAAGAAATTCAACTCTATTTGATCCTAACATTAAATCTAAGTTATAGTGACTGTAACTATAATAGTCTACTGTAACTTCCACTGGATAGTTATACAATTTAACTCACAGTAAGACGCTCATGAAATGAAATTGAGGTTTTAACTGCAAAACTATTACAAACTATGACCATGATCCTTCGACTTACTCTATGTGGGTAGATGTACCAACATGGATCTAATTACAGGAGCAAGGCCCTAATTTCTATGTCTATGTGTATCTCATATAAAAAATGAACATGGAAACTTAGAAATTTGGTATTTTTAACTATCTTAACTCTGTGTAGTTTTCTTCCTTTAGCAGAAAGATTTGAGTAGTTTTTGAACTGCCTAGTAAACTTTGAAAAAAATTCTAACCTCAAAGCCAAAATTTTGTCAAGTCACCATTCCCATAAGGATTGCCTCATTATTTGATCTGAGTAATCATTCCTTTCATAGGAATACTGGTTTCTTCTGAAGATTAATATGCATCTACAAATGAGTCTTGGAAACAAAACAAAAAACTGACTCACAGTTACTATGTTTCCACTCAGTGTCTAGTATTCAGGAAGCTAGACTCTGATTAGAAACCATCTGAAAAAATTTTTTTAAATGATGAATGGCCTTTTAAATCTATTCATACATTTCAAATACAAGTATGAAAATGTTGGGAAACTGCTTCTTCTCACAACAACATGAGATAATGTTGAAAAAGTTTCTAATGAACTGACTGACTTTTTATGCTGTACAATCTACTTGCTGCGAAGGGTGTGTCTGAAAAAGCTCAGAGTGTTAATACATCCTAAAAAGTGATTTTTTTTCCCGCCTTTTTGGTCAAATTATGCAAGACAGGCTCCCATGAGATTTCTGATTTCACAGATCTGTGCTCCGAGACTATGATGCTAGCAGACTGGATGTCAATATTGTTGCACAATCTCTTAAAGGTACCTTGAACTAAGAAAATGGTTTCCCTCAGTGTGACAGATTACCCTTTGGCTTTGTCCCAGTGAATATCATCAGTTAGTGTAGCCCTTCTCTGAAATCCAGTATCTAAAGTACATACCTTTAAAGATGATTCCGTCAAAGATCTTTTTAGAGGTTTGTTTTGTAAGTATCTCTGTGACACTACTGAACAAAAATTATTAAAGAAATAGACTAAGACAAAATAAAGGATAGTTCTGCAGATTCACTTAGGATGGAAACAATTGGAAATGGGAAAGTTATGAACAGTGAGAAAAATAGCATCCTGTATTGGAATAGTCCCTCAGGCTCTGCATCCACTAAGAAATTGACCCATTGTTACAAAGGTTGTCTTTAGCTAACATGGGAGATTCCTTTAAATGGCAAAAATTGTAGCCAAAACAGTACACAAGAGCTTTGCAAGAAAGAGGGCTTAGTTCTAAGTCTCGAGGAGATCTACAAAGCAAGTTGTGGTTGTTCTAGAATCTACGTAGCTGGACTGAAAATCAAGCTGGGGTGTCAGCTATTTAAAGAGCTTTTTCTCTCATGCAATCAACATAACAAACCAGTCAAGTTTCTAGACACATTCCCTTCATGTAGTCTAACACTCTCTAAACTACAACAAAAATAATAAAGAATAAACCAAACCAAAATAATAGGAACTGAGCAGCTCTTGCGTCTGCAGAGTGCCATCTCATGGCTTCAGTTGTTACTGGTTACCTCAACACAAACAAGGAGCCTTGAGCTTTCCCCAGTTACCCACAAGCTCAGGAAATTACTCCCAGATGGGTCCAGAAGTACTGCTTCAGGGTTTTAGTTACCTTAGTACAGAATTTCTGATGACAGGGCACCCTTTCCCTCTCTCATAACAAACAAGGAATAAATAAATTAATCAACTTTCTGCTATGACCTATCATCACGATATACATTTGATTGAGAAAAGTATGAAGGAAAGAGAATGCAAACTGGAATTCAGCTTTCAACTACAGGATATATTGCCTTGCAACCACCACAAAACATATTATATTATAGATGGGGCAAGTAGCTCTGCCTATTATTATTGATGATGCCTGAAACTTTCCTCAGACCATCTTTTCAGCTGCTAATTAATCATTTGGGAGGAAACTTTCCATGCCAAGTATCTGTCTCAGACTTTTTCTTTTCTTTTTTTTATTTCAGGCCAAAGAGCTGAACCATTTCCAAGAACAAGGCTAGAGGTAAAGCTATTGTTTTGCGATGTTAAATGAAATTCTAGAGACCTTTTCAGAAAAGCTCTAGCACACTCATACTTTGGAGCAAGCACCTGAAATCTGACAGGAGGGTGGCCTTTGTATCAGACATACGCCTTTTGAAGTTCCTGTAGAAACCTGCCCAAATTTGCGCATGTTATTTTATGTGTGTATATACATCTGAAAAAAATCTTAGGATTTAGCAGCTAAAATCTCTGACAATTCCACCTTCACCAAGACCTCTCAGCTTGTAATACTGACCAAACCGTACATGTGCCATCCCCACAGAGGAAGTGGTCATGTTTCAGTCCAGGAGGGCTAGGGCCCAAAGCAAACTTTTCCTGCAATTGTTGCTCCCAGCTGGTTCTGGGGTGGGGCTGGACACTGGAAGTCCACCTCTCCTGGAAGCAAAATTTAGGCTACTAGGAAAGAGATTGAGATCCAGGACCTCTATGGTGGCATTCTCAGAAATGCTCCCAGTTCCACGCGCAGGGCCAGGTAGGCAGGCAGAGATTCAGAGTCTCAATGCGTGGATGAGACGATGGTGTAGAGAGGAGGGGTTTACGTTCATTAGGAACTGGGGAAACTTTTGGGATGGGGGGAGCCTATACAGGAGGGATGGGCTCCACCTAAACCAAAAGGGAAGCAGACTGCTGGCGCTAAACATTAAAAAGGTTGTAGAGCAGTTTTTAAACTAGAGGATGGGGGAAAGCCGACTGCTGCAGAGGAGCAGCTGGATCGGACACAGACTTCTCTTAAGGGAGAGTCTGATGAGAGGGAATCTCCAGGTTATAGTTATAGTGATAGTCAGGAACAGAGGACAGAAAAGGATGGTGAGGGGGCCGGATCCGATGATAAACAGCCACATGACCAAGAATCTGGCACATTAAAAAAGGGCAGACAAATAAACAGGGACAAGTTTTTAAAGTGCTTATACACAAATGCTAGAAGTCTACATAATAAAATGGGTGAACTAGAGTGCCTAGTGGTAAAGGAGAATATTGATATAATAGGCATCACAGAAACCTGGTGGACAGAGAGCAATCAGTGGGACACAATCATTCCGGGGTACAAAATATATCGGAAGGACAGAACAGGTCGTACGGGAGGAGGAGTGGCACTATACGTGAAAGAAAATGTAGATTCAAATGAAGTAAAAATCATAAGCGAATCCACTTGTTCCATAGAATCGCTATGGATAGAAATCTCATGCTTCCATGACAATATAACATTAGGGATCTACTATCGGCCACCTGACCAGGATAGTAAGAGCGATGATGAAATGCTAAGGGAAATTAGGGAGGTTATCAAATTTAAAAACCCAATAATGGTGGGGGATTTCAACTATCCCCATATTGACTGGGAACATTTCACTTCAGGACATATTGCAGAGATAAAATTTCTCGATACTTTGAATGACTGCTTCATGGAGCAGCTGGTATGGGAACCCACAAGGGGAGAGGCAACTCTAGATTTAATCCTGAGTGGAGCGCAGGAGCTGGTCCGAGAGGTAACTGTAGCAGGACCGCTTGGAACTAGTGACCATAATACAATAGCATTCACCATCCCTGTGGGGGAAAGAACACCTCAACAGCCCAACACTGTGGCATTTAATTTCAAAAGGGGGAACTATACAAAAATGAGGGGGATAGTTAAACAAAAGCTAAAAGGTAGAGTGACTAAAGTGAAATCTCTGAAAACTGCATGGGCGCTTTTTAAAGACACCATAATAGAGGCCCAACTTCACTGTATACCCCAAATTAAGAAACACTGTAAAAAAACCAAAAAAGAGCCACCATGGCTCACCAACCATGTAAAAGAAGCACTGAGAGGTAAAAAGACTTCCTTTAAAAAGTGGAAGTCAAATCCTAGTGAGGCAAACAGAAAGGTGCACAAACAGTGCCAGCTTAAGTGCAAGAGTGTAATAAGAAGAGCCAAAGAGGAGTTTGAAGAACGGCTAGCCAAAAACTCCAAAGGTAATAACAAATTGTTTTTTAAGTATATCAGAAGCAGGAAGCCTGCCAAACAACCAGTCGGGCCCCTTGATGATGATAATACAAAAGGAGCGCTTAAAGATGATAGAGTCATTGCAGAGAAACTAAATGGATTCTTTGCTTCGGTTTTTACGGCTGAAGATGTTAGTGAGATTCCCAAACCTGAGCCGGCTTTTGTAGGTGACAGATCTGAGGAACTGTCACAGATTGAAGTGTCACTAGAGGAAGTTTTGGAATTAATTGATAAACTCAACATTAACAAGTCACCGGGACCAGATGGCATTCACCCAAGAGTTCTGAAAGAACTCAAATGTGAAGTCGCGGAACTGTTAACTAAGATTTGTAACCTGTCCCTTAAAATGGCTTCGGTACCCAAAGACTGGAAGTCGGCTAATGTAACGCCAATATTTAAAAAGGGCCCTAGAGGGGATCCCAGCAATTACAGACCGGTAAGTCTAACGTCGGTACCGGGCAAATTAGTTGAAACAATAGTTAAGAATAAAATTGTCAGTCACATAGAAAAACATAAACTGTTGAGCAATAGCCAACATGGTTTCTGTAAGGGGAAATCGTGTCTTACTAATCTATTAGAGTTCTTTGAAGGGGTTAACAAACATGTGGACAGGGGGGATCCAGTGGACATAGTGTACTTAGATTTCCAGAAAGCCTTTGACAAGGTCCCTCAC
Organism: Pelusios castaneus; assembly: GCA_007922175.1. Lineage (NCBI taxonomy): Eukaryota > Metazoa > Chordata > Testudines > Pelomedusidae > Pelusios > Pelusios castaneus. Next base: position 4,598,900 of record ML685768.1, read on the forward strand.
CAAAGGCTGTTATGTAAGTTAAGTTGTCATGGGATAAAAGGGAAGGTCCTTTCATGGATTGAGAACTGGTTAAAAGACAGGGAACAAAGGGTAGGAGTAAATGGTAAATTCTCAGATTGGAAAAGGGTAGCTAGTGGTGTTCCCCAAGGGTTGGTCCTAGGACCAGTCCTATTCAATTTATTCATAAATGATCTGGAGAAAGGGGTAAATAGTGAGGTAGCTAAGTTTGCAGACGATACTAAACTACTCAAGATAGTCAAGACCAAAGCAGATTGTGAAGAACTTCAAAAAGATCTCACAAAACTAAGTGATTGGGCATCCAAATGGCAAATGAAATTTAATGTGGATAAATGTAAAGTAATGCACATTGGAAAAAATAACCCCAACTATACCTATAATATGATGGGGGCTAATCTGGCTACAACGAGTCAAGAAAAAGATCTTGGAGTCATTGTGGATAGTTCTCTGAAGATGTCCGTACAGTGTGCGGAGGCGGTCAAAAAAGCAAACAGGATGTTAGGGATCATTAAAAAGGGGATAGAAAATAAGACTGCAAATGTATTATTGCCCTTATATAAATCCATGGTACGCCCACATCTCGAATACTGTGTACAGATGTGGTCTCCTCATCTCAAAAAAGATATTCTAGCACTAGAAAAGGTTCAGAAAAGGGCAACTAAAATGATTAGGGGTTTGGAGAGTGCCTCGTATGAGGAACGATTGAAAAGGCTGGGCCTCTTCAGCTTGGAAAAGAGGAGACTGAGGGGGGACATGATAGAAGTATATAAAATTATGACGGATGTGGAAAAAGTGGACAAGGAAAAGTTGTTTAAATACTCCCATAATACAAGAACCAGGGGTCACCAAATGAAACTGATAGGTAGCAGGTTCAAAACAAATAAAAGGAAGTTCTTCTTCACACAACGCACAGTCAACTTGTGGAACTCCTTACCTGAGGAGGTTGTGAAGGCTGGGACTATAACAATATTTAAAAGGGAACTGGATAAGTTCATGGTGGCTAAGTCCATAAATGGCTATTAGCCAGAAAGGGGTTAAGAATGGTGTCCCTAACCTCTGTTTATCAGAGGATGGAGCCGGATGGCAGGAGAGTGATCACTTGATCATTGCCTGTTAGGTTCACTCCCTCTGGGGCACCTGGGCACTGGCCACTGTCGGTAGACAGATACTGGGCTAGATGGACCTCTGGTCTGACCCAGTACGGCCTTTCTTATGTTCTTATGTTCCTGTTCTGCCAATGACCCCCTCCTGCTCTTCCCAGCTTCCACTCCTCCACACGCTCAGGCAGCGTGGAAGAGAAAGGTGTCCAATTCAAATGCAGAGAGGACAAAAGCCAGTTCTATAAGGTTAGGAAGGAAGGAGTAGATGGGGACTACCTGGTGAGCCAGCAGCAGGAGGAAGAAGAGAGAAACTATGCCTCGGTTGCAAAGTAAAACACTCAAATGATAAATACCAGCATCAAGGTTGCACAACCTTAATTTGATCCTCTTTTTGAGTATGCATTATGATACAATCTTTAATTAGTTGATCATATAACTATTTGATCTCTGCCTCATTCACTGCACATGATGAACCTGCTCCCCAGATGAATTATGTGTAGTGTAGTAAAAGTTGTGTATCATTTGTGGCAGAAATTGGCAGGTGTGTAGTGAATAAGGCAGGGGTTGAGGAATAGATAGGATGGTCTCATGGCTGTAACAGCTGAGTGCTGCCTTGGGGAACTAGATTCTAGCTGTGTTTCTGACAAAGTTCTGAGATGATACTAGGCAAGTCATATCAGACAAACTTCACTTAATAATGTTTTTGTCCAGGATATGTATATAAAATAGACAAGCATGTTATACACACGAGTGTGGTACATATGCACACAGTGTTTAGAGGTTAGTGTGAGATAACTGTCTTAGCATCATGAATTGGAGGATATTTTTTATATACTTACGTCAAGTCAAAACCTTAATGGAAATTTTTTGCATATCTAAAGTTAATCTAGTATCTCTGCAAGGCAGATATTTTGCAAAAATCCCTTGAACTTTATCACAGGGTCAGCAGCTTCTACCCTCTGAAAATATATATGAAGTATTATATAGTTATACTAAAAGCTTTGAGAGAGCTACTGAAACATGAACTGTCACTAGCAGGATTAGGAACGCGAGTCATCCATTGAAATCATTTCACTTTTCACTTGAATAGTACTAAAGTGACTGAAATGTCCCTCCATGCTGTAGGCTTTTTCAAAATTTTTCCTACAACCTACTGTGCAAATTACACCCATTCTGTATTTGAAGTGTAGTAAATGTAAAGTTTCATTTAGTCACCACAATTATATTTGTTGGTCTGATTTTGCAGACCTGCCACATTAACTCTTACTAATGTGGCATCCACTATTTTGTATTGTATTAATCCAGTATCTGTACAAGTTTGTCTCTCCAATTCCTATGTTTTTATTTGTGTTCAGAACACTGAAAAGTACCCCATATAATTCAGAAGTATGTTTCCTGTTATTTCCATACATCTACTTTTTTTCTTCAGTTTCTGTGTTCTAAAGAATGTCTCAAAAATCAAAAAAGCACTGGAAAAAAAAGTAAAGAAATAGTCTCCCAAAGCTGCACCAAATTTAAAATATCTCAGGAGGTTTTTATTTTGTTTATTTAACCACAATTATAATAGATCATAAGACTTACCTTGTGCTGACATGCTTCTATTTTAAATGACAGGACACCGTCTCGGCCAATGCTTAGCTGGCCAGAGAGGACAGCAATCCAGCAGAGCAGCATTCAATCCTCACTGTGACAATGACCAACTATGGGGTTTATTTAGAGCCCACTGACTTCAGAGGGGCTTTGAATCACTCCCTGTGTTATTTTGGTCAAGTCACTTAATGGAAGAATGTGTTCATTTATAATTTACATAATCAATTTTTGCCCCTCTCAGCGTGGTGTATATTAGTTTGTAAAATGTTCCTGAGATCAATGGATGAAACAAGTGTTGTTTAAGTGCAAGCTAAGACCACAGAGGGGCCTGCAACTGCTGACCACTTTGGAAAGCACAAGTGAAAGACTTTTAGGTCACATAGTCTTTTCTCATGCCAGACTCAGGATCTTTTTGGCTGGAACTCTTCCTAATCTAATTCACCATGACTCCATCATCCATTAAATCCTCTCTCAAAACTCACGTTCTCAATGGGACTTGAGGAATAAAAATTAGTCATACAAATATTTTAAAAATTTCATAGCCTTTGAGAGAAAGCATTCATTAACCTCCTCTCTCCCCCTCTCCCACAAGTGAGCACAAAATCATAGTCTTTATCTTTGTTTAAATCCTCACCCACTACCCTCCTAACAATTTACTTTGCCTCATCCTGTTTTTCTCATCCCTCCAAAGACCTGATTATGCTAGGAGCTTCAGTGGATGGAGTTCTTTCCCTAAGAGGACCATAGACCCCACTCCTGAAAAGGGATCTGAGTAGGTGGGCCCTTACTGAAGACATTTTGACTCCATGATGGCACAGATGTAACTGTTGCTGGAATACTTTATCCAGCACACAATTCTGGTGCACACAATTCAAGAAGAATATTGATAAATTGGAGCGGGTACAGAGAAAAGTCACAAGAATTGCTAAAAGAAAAACATGCCTTTTAGGAACTTAAGCTATTTAACTTTAGTACAATATACATGTACCTACATGAGGAATATATATTTAATAACTGGCTCTTCAATCTAGCAAAGAAAAATATTACACAATCCAACTGATATATGTTTAAGCTAGACAAATTCAGATTGGAATTAACCATACATTTTTAACCATTTGAGTAATTAACCATTGGAACAATTTACCAAGGGTTGTGATGGATTCTCCATTACTGACAATTTTTCAGTTAAGAGTGGATATTTTTCTAAAAGATGTGCTATAGGAATTATTTTGGTGGAGGTCTATGGCCTGTGCTATACAGGAAGTCAGACATTTCACAATTGTCTCTTTTGGCCTTAGAATCTATTAATCTGGACTGGTAGCAGACAGATACCAGCTCTCTTCCTGGAGCTTAGTAAAAGCATCTCCCCACTGTCTTTCTTCCCCAGGGACTGATAGTTCTCCTGGGACTCTTACTGTCAGCTCTAAGGCTATTTCTATACTAGAGCTTATGTTGGTAGAACTTATGTTTCTCAGGGTTGTGAACAAATTGCCCCCAACGCCCATCCAAGCAACATAAGTTACATTGACATAAGAATTATCGTGAACAGTGCTATGTCAGGGGAACAGTTGCTCCCACTCATGGAAGTGGTTTTATTATATCTATCTATATTTATTTACATCTATCCCCTCAGCATAGAGTGTCTTCACTGGACATGCTGCACATACACAGATGCCCTAAGTCTTCATTGAATCACAGAGACCTATTCCATCTCCTGTTGGTTCTTCTGGTTGCAGGGTTTCTCTAGAGGGTGTCTCCCCAATCTCCTGGGTAACTTCCTTTTTATACTGTTTTAGCAGTCTCTAACTCAGATAGTCCACTTCTCACTAACTAACGGGGCACCACATGGAGAACCTGATTGCTCCCAGGTACTCCTCACAGTGTCATCATAGGACAGAAAGGCCATGATCCTTTCTGAAGAGACACTATCATATCATGCCATGTATCAAAGAGGAATAAAGATATTTGCCTCCTTAAAAAGGTATGGTGACATATCTAAGTAATGTAAAATGATATGTATGGCTAGTGTGTTGAGGGCAACAGTGGAAGAACGGGAAACACAATTTAGGCTCTTCTGCTTAACAGCCCCCTCCTCGTTCCTCTAGGCAACAGGGCCTTTTAGGGCTGATAGCAGGAGAAAGAGGCTCTTACTGGTCTTTCTATAATTAGTTGTAGAGTTTGCCTTTCTTGCTAAGTCCTTGCAAGTTAAGCTTCACTGCTTCCAAACTTTCTTCATTTTTCAACAACAGACTGATTTTAAAGCTGGAATTGGACCAATTGTTCTGTCTGCAACATTCTAAGTTTCACATGGTGAAATGTATACAATTATATACAATCAACTTTACTGCACAGATGTGGAAAAAACAGATTGCTGGTGACTCAAAAATTACTCATCCAAATATCAAGCAGGGATTGTATTTGATATTTCATTGAGATCTACAAAACAAGTCACATCTCGACCTAATTCACCCAGGAATTATTTGTGTAAAACATGTGTGATTATGAGATATGAGGAAAACAATCTTTTAACCTTAAAACTCAAGAAATGACTTGAAGGGATTTTATGGAAAAAAATAACGCTACTATTCTAGTCACTGGATATAAAATAAAGAGATATTACACAAATGTCTGCATTTAATTTAATACCAAGAAACAATTATATGTAACTGCTTAAATTCCTGAATTAAAATATTACAACATATTTCCTACCAGCTTTTATCTTATTTCACTCACCTCCCCATCCCACCCCCAAATATAGATATAAATACAGGAAGACAGAAGCCATGAACATTTTTATCTCTATTACAAATTATAAAATTCAGGGGATTTTTTAAAATATAGGTGCCAAGAATAGAATTTCCGTATGTGTTGGTGTTGGTATTACATATGTAACTGTGAGATAAAAAGCTCTTTCTAAAAACCCTTATCTTTTCACAAACAAAAACATCTGCTGACACAAAGACATGGCAGAAAAGATGAAAAGTTAATTAAAATTTGCGTATGTCACTTTATGGTCTGTTAAAGGTTGCACTGTGTGCCAAGAAAATAATCAACAGTTTAAATTCCTCATTTAATATTCAATATGAAGGTAGTTTAATAAATACATTAAACAGAAAAAGACTGTAGATCCACTACCTAATAAAGGTAGCTGCTCACAAAAACATTATGAAGCCCAAGATAACGGAAACTGCATGGAACCAGACAGACTTATGTATTTATATTTTAGCTAGTGGCCAATCTAATATTTTGGTCTCTCAGATACTGAACTAATATGACTTTTTACACACACAATGGCATCTTCACTAAAAACTGAGTACTCCAAATGCAAACTATTCTTTGTGAAGTGCCTCCTCTGAGATCTTATGTGAAAGGTACACCATCTTCGTATCAGATTGTACAATTTCTTAATTTTCTTGCTGTTTTTAGTGAAAAATCAGCTCTTTTTCCTTTTCCACTGAGTCAAACTTCTGTTGCCAGTGGCCAATCTGACCTTTTATAAGACTCATCGGGACAATATTTTAACACCGCTGGAATTTTCTTCTATGGATGTTGATAAGACCCACCCTTCTGCAGTCCTTTTTTCCCCTCATTTTTAAGAGTTCACAATTCTTAACTTAACCAACTGCAGGTACTGGAAAAATAAAGGAAAATGTTTTGAAGACTCAGGTAGTTTCAGTACACACACAAAGTGTGCTATGTGCCATCTGCTTGCCCAAGACTTCCTGTGTAATCTTGAATGAGAGACATGCCCTCCCTGTACCTCAGGGACACTTCTCTACTTCATTCAAGTATTGTGAGGAGAAATAAACTCAAGACTGTAAAGTGCTTTGAGATCTGCCAATGAAAAGTGCTATATAAGAGCAAGGCATTTTTATTATTGTTAAATCTAAACAACAAAAGCAAGCAAGGATAGATGCATGGAAGGGGATGGAGTAGAACTGAACGGCCTGGAAAAGATCATGTTTTGTAGCTCATAGTTGTTTTTGTGAGGCCCATCTTTAACTAAAATAGTGTCTTCTACAGATAATTATCTTTAATTCCATGTTTGGATGCCACATTGTCTTACAATGTTTTCCATAATAATTTTTTTTTCTGCCCAAAATATTTACAATTTCAATGCTAGAAGTATATAACCTATATACTCTTCTTTTCCTGGATTAAAGAGTCACCACCAAATTACAAAAGAAGAGTCATCAGCTAATTAGAAACAGCTGCCAAGCCACTTGAATCTTTGCTTCTCTGCAATACACAGTAATCAGTCAGATGGATTATACCGACATCTGCTTCCTTTCCTCCCTACATCAAAGCCCTTACAGATAGTTTCCAAGTCAAGTATTTATCACAGAATCTGGTGCTTGAAAAAACATTGAGACCCCCAGCTATTGCAGGGCTGTTCCTGACTGCACATTTACTATTCTAGTTTTAACAGACCCGGGAGACTGGGCTTCCAGGACCCACCCATCTCCCAAGAAGGTTCAACAGGTTAATAGATCCTGCTTTCCATAAATTTTCAGTCAAAATGTTCCATCTTAATTAAATCCCATTTATAGATTCCCTTTTTAGTACGCTCATTATCACTGTAATTAGTTCTTATCATTTTAACTAAAGCTGAACTATTTTATTGCAAGCTGTTTCTGTCACCTGAACTTTGATGTAACCGTTTCATGTATATGGTGAGTTAATTATTAAATACCCTAAATAGAAATTAGAGATGGAAAGGACTTAAGTAATTTAGTCAATTTCCTGGCAAATACAAGATTGCTCTGTCCAGCATAATAAATGCTTTTCTTCTGTCCAGTTTTAAATGATTTAGACTAAGATTATCAAAGGAGCCTAAGGGAATTAGATACCCACAGTTGATTTAGGATCCTTTGAAAATCCCACCCTTAACTAAAGGGTATTCTACCATTTTGTCTAGGAAGATTATTCCAGTCTAACAGAGCTGACAGCTAGGAAAAGTTACTATTTGGATTGCTCTCCAGCTACACAATCACCCCTTCCTCCCACTCCACAATGTTTTCAAATTTCAGAATTAAGGCTGCCACCTTCTTCTGTATGTTAAAGGGCACACATTCTCATAGGACCACAATGGGCATGCTTTGAAAAACTACCAACATGACAGGAAGCTGAATATTTTCAAACAAACAGATAGCCTAGAAAAAGTGAGCATAGGGCTCAAGTCTGTTATCAGATACTGATCCTTTTTAATCTTCTTTTCCCAAGAGGTAAAGAATGAGGCTCCGAGGGATTCTGCGTATGTACCAGTGAGCATATATAATAGACAGCATGTCACCCCAGTGGTGATCTCAGCGTAACAAATGTCTGTCCAAACCCCAAAATGTGAGGCTTGAAAAAGCCATTTTCACTTTATCATGCTCATCATGAACACAGCAGGAAAATGTGGTACCCAGTAAAGAGTTCTGCATCCACATTCATATTGTCAAGCTGTCATCTTGTTTCATAATGGAATGATATTTTGGTTACTAAAATTTGCAGCAAAATTTTCAGATTTGAAAATGTTCATTTTCAATTTTTCCCCCCTCTTGTCTCTCTTACACGCTTCTTTCCCTTTCAGTTTTTCTTTTATTCTATTTTGCTACTAAAGAGGAGAAACAAAAGAAAAATGTGTCCTGTGATACCTTTAGAGACTAACAAATGTATTTATTGCATGAGCTTCCATGAGTGTAATCCCACTTCATCACAAAAACCTGTATGTAGCAACCTCCTTCTGATCAGGCTTTCTGATTTGACTCCTACCTTGTCACTACCTCCTTACAAAAACCTCAGCATATATCCATTCTATTTGGATGACATTAGAGCAAAATGATTGTGCATCAGAGTAAAAAGGACTGCCTGATTACATAAGTACAAATAGCATTTCCTCACTCTTCAGTAAGACATATATTCCTCAGATGAAATTCCCTGGGTCCTAACAATTTCCCCCAGTACTTTTACCCCTCTGCAACCACCAACATACAACACAAGGCTCCATGCTACAACCACCAATTTAATGCCAACAATGCTCACCCCCCTTTACATCACAGCCAATCAGTGATTTTCATTTAAAGCCAATATAGGCAGTATTTTCTCTTCCTTATTTTGCTGGGCTTGCTGCTCACATGCCTCTGTTTGAATGGCAACACAGAGAACTAACATTGGGTCAGCATGACAGCAATGTACATCATTATTCAGAGAGAGTATGCAGACGACTTGACGCTACAGAAAATAGATTGGAAGCTTCGCATGACAGAATTTTCTGCAAAAAATTCATTCTCTCCTATTCAAACATGCTAACTAACATTTCTTCCGGCCATCTTTTTTCTGCCTTGTCCCCAAGCAAAGGCAGCTGCTGTGTTTTTCCCAAAGCCACAACCCTATCGTCACAAGGATGAACTAAAATGTATACCACATACACATAAAAGTTCCAATCTTATTTTGTTACAGAATTAAATTCTCCCAGACTATTTCAACAAGTTGCTCAAACATACTCTTCAGAATGAAGAAGATTAATTTAGTTACTCTGTCCATTAAAAAATAAAACAAAAAATAAATTATACTTAGATGCTCAATTTCAGCGATCACGGTATTTTACACAAAAGCTCTGCAGAGTTCAAGCAAGGAACATACAATATGTTTCCAACAATAGTCTTTTGTTGCCAGGTGCTCTGAAATCAGGATATGGTTTCAACAGCCATGGAAACAATGGGTAAACAGGATCCTCTGAATAATAGTGGGGACAGGGCTCCATTTATAAGAATATTTCCACAGAATGACTAATTACCCACTTATCCATGAAGGTAAAATTCTGATCTCCACACCACACTGACATCATGCACCCTGCCCGTGCACCTCAATTTAGTGTCCACGAATCTGTCCCTGTGGTCGACCAGGGCTTGCATAATGATGGAGTAGTACTTTTTGTGGTTTATGTCCTCATATGCTCCTTATGGTGGGTAAGCTATAGTCGCCATGGCCCCTGCGCAGTTGCTAAAGCCCATTCTCTAGAAACCAGCAATTATTTCAGGAACATTGTTTTGCTCACCACCTTTGGGTACATCACAGTCGTGAAAGACTCTCAAACTTCTGCCACAGCAACTCCCCCACCCAAAAAAAAACTGTACCTGTAGCCATTGCAGATAGTCAGGTTCCAGAAAGCCATAGTGACTTACTATTTGACTAGCATACTCTCCCTCGCATAGGTGGTTCAGGTGCTGGAATATACTCATATGCTCCTTGTGGGGGGCGAGCTCATCACAAACTTCCAGGAATGTCAACTTCTTCATGTGCAAGTTCTAGATGCACTACTCATCATCCTAGGTCCACATGACAATGTGGTCCCACCAGTCTGTGCTGGTGACCTTGATCTAGAATTGCTGGTTTACACAAGGGGACTCTGCTGCCAGGTAGCAGCACAAGCAGCATCAGTGGGTTTGGAACTGGCATGTCAATATCCTCCTCCAAGTGTTGCTTTCAGCAATTCAAAAACTGCAGCTGAAGTGTCCACCAGCCTCTCATAGGTGCTCTAGCTGTGTTCAAAAATAGGAATAAGAGCATGAGGCAAAGTTCTTCCACTGGGCAGGGTCCAGATTGGCATGCAGACAAAAATGGCTTGGCGTGATGTGTTCATGGGCTAAATCCACCCAGAACGCTTCTGGCCAATGCCAACAGGATGGCAGACAAGTATTCCCTTAGCCACTAAGGAGTAGTATCAGTTGATGAGGGCACTAGGAACCCTGGGGACAGTCTGTGCCCATGGATGCTTAAGTTCTGACTCGGATCTGTGTCGTGCAGAATAGATTCACCAGCATGGTGGTTTGGCCCAAGTTTCCATCGCCCTGTGAACACTCAAGCACGGATTCGGAAACATTGATCAACAAGCACAGCGTCCAAAGACCCTAATGATGTGAGAACTACTCATTTTAAATCATGATTTTCAACAGTTCCACACACCCAAAAGGAATCTAATACAGACAGCATCTGTGAGTTAAGATTTAAATAGCCTGTCAGAAAATTCAATAAACCATTTTTGTTTCTCCTAATTAAATGAGTATACTCTCAGTCTAACAAGCTGGTTGTGATTAGAAAATATAACTAACCTTAGCTGTAGTGAGGAAGCATAAAAGTGATCCAATTTCCTGGCAAATACAGTGGAAAGGGACAATATGTTATTTATGGTGAATTTTGGTACCAGCATGCAGGACATATCTGTTTGTTATAAGCATCCAGAGGTTGTGTTATGGTTGAATCTATGTAACTAGCATTAATTGGTAAATGAGAAATTGAAATAGTTACAAAATCTTAAGAACTGTTTTGGACAATAGCCGGCTTCTGTGCAGGAAACAACAGCTTCATAGAAGATCTTTTCATAGATTGTTTTATGATATATGTGATATACCTGTCTGAATTCCACTGATCAACATTTCAATTGTTACATCTTCTCACTAGCTCAGGCTTCCAAGGGCTTGTCTCCACTGACAGCAGCAAAATCATTGCCGTCAGATCGGCCCCCCAAATCAACAGATCGGGTCTGTGACAACCCACTCAGTCAATCAGGAAGACAATCTATTAAAACCACCTTGGCAATTGGGGCAGTGCTGATTCGAAGGGAGGCCCCTCCCATCGACTCAGCACAGTGGACTTGCTGGGTATAGGGCCGCTGAACTGAGATACTTAAGTTATTTTAAGTACTTGAGTAACTGTTTGACTGCCACCAAAAATGGTGGGCAGCATAGACCTTCCCCACGTCTCTAAATACTTAACATCTTCTGTGGCTGTTCCTGCCCTTTATGAGATTACACTCACCTTTAATAATGGGTAGGTTTATAACCTGAAGTAACAGACAGTTAACAGCTATGGCTTCATTAATAGTCCTGAGAAGAAATAAAATAAAAAACCCACCACCCACTTAGAGAGAACACCTCCCTTAACTAACATATATCAAGCTTCACTTCCTCTCCCTCTCTTTCCTCCAGTCCCAGACCACCACAGAACAAAAGTTGGTGGTCTGTTCATACCGACAGACACCAGTGTTCTGTTTATACAGAAACAGTTTAACACTGCCCCTCAGATCTAAAATTAATGTATGGGGATTAAAACTAACTATTTTGTGATTTATAAGTTTTAGCCAATATAGCATCAAAATTTTGTCTGGAAAGCAGAAAGCTTAATTTCCCACTTTGAAGTCAGCAACTCCTGGGTTTACATAAATGGATCTCTAAAGATTACAGAGTAAGAGTGAAAGTGGCTATATAGTTCATATTTCAAACAGTACTGTAGATTCTACAAGACACTCCAGATTTACTACTATATAAAAGAAAAACAGATCACACAACATTAAATGTCATCTAAGAACATCTGCCTAGGAAAAAATTCGCAGAGCCCCTGAGAGGTTGTATTTGCTTGTTATTCTGGAGTGTTAAACATATAATGTGTAATGTTTTCTAAAGTTTCTAAAGTGACCTAAGAACTTAATTTGTCTGCATTGTTTTCTCCTGTAATGATGTATGTCCACCATACACATCAAAAAAGACAGAACAATCAGCTAATGGGGTGCACCAAGTCTTCTGTAGCTGACAGATGAATTCACCACCGGAAGAAGCAGGCACAACTCAATTTCAATTCACACTTCAAAACAAATCAAGAAAAAAATCTTACAATAGATCATGATTAGAGTAAGTCAGTGGTTCTCAAACTTTAAGACCTAGAATTCCACATTTAAACCTCGTAGTTGCTTGGTGTACCATGACATCTTTGTCATTTTAATCAATGTAGTTACAACGGCTTCTTATTGTGGCACTATAACCCAGCCTATATACTACAGAGATTCTCAAACTGGAGTAACAGAAGAACTTTGAATCTGGCCCTTTGTTAGAGTAGACGAACAATAATTATTAAAAGAAAGGGAAAGACTAAAATACTTATTTAACCAACGGATAGTTAGTGTTCTCTAACTGGTTCCATAGTAGCACACCAAAACAGTTATATTAAATTTAGTGCCACTACTTGTTAAAATATTCTTCTGTAGAAAAATTACCATTATAATAATTACTTTAGGTTGAGTGAAGACAAAGTTTAATTCTAAATACAAAGTTTAATTCTGCACGTGAATCCTCAAGTGATAGAAACTCAAGACCCTTTGTGAGTTTTGGAAACAAATTTAAGAGATTGTTGGAAAATCTCTTCTTCTATCGCCCCCAAATAAAAAGAACAAATCAAAACATACAGCTTTAAAATCCAAAATTGGTTTAGAAATGGAAAGCAGTTGAAAAACTTGGAACACTTTACAACAATTCTCCACATTTATCCATCTCAACAGATTACTGCTTCAGACTGGGAAATGCTGCCTTTGTTCCAACAATAATTAGGAGGATGACTAAAGCGTAACCTTTTTATTTACTGTTTTATAGATCTGCTATATTTCTCTCTAAGCTTTTCTAAAGCATCTGTCACCATAAATTACACTAATTTGTTACATTTCTCTCTGGGCCTATTTTTAATCCAGTGGTTTGTAGACTTTAAATACTCTGCAGGGGAGAAAATATCTAAAAAAACCCAGTGATGTGACAGAAATAAAATTACTTGATAATGATCTAGCAACCCTTTGTGTGATTTATCACATAAGATGCCAAATTCAGTGGGGTTGAATGCATGTCAGTGAGGATGGAATTTGGTGTAATGTTACTTAATCTCTTTCAGGGCCTGATCCAATCCCTATTCAGGTCATTGAGAGTCTCTCCTGTCTTCAGTGGGCTTTGGATCAAGTTCCGTTTTTTGGGGTTTTTTTTAAATGGATTTAAATATTTTTTTTAATTTATTTTTGTATTACTTTACTTAAGATCCAAAACTATTTTACCTTATTGTTCACTCACTCTCAGACCTGTAGAAGCAAACCTTTAAAAAAGCTGCAGCTGTTCCTAGACTTCAAGCAACAGATCCAAGTGGATCATGTAATCATTCCTACGGTGATGATTATTCCAGATTTTAAAGGCAGCCAACATTTAAAGAGTATCTAATTATGGGTGAACCAGGTCACCGGGGTAGAAAATCTGCCAGATAGCTTCATCAAAACTAGTAGTTTTCTGCATACTGAAAACTGTGTAAGTGCTTGGTTACATGGCATGGTTGTGGTGTCCAGTGACGGAGTCAATATTTAAGCAACTGACGTGAAACCTCCCACCCCCCATACACAACCAGAATATGGAATTAATATACCTAGTAACCCGAAGTGTAAAATGGACTTATTTCCTCTTGATCTGTTATTTTGTTATTCCCACTCACTCTTGTTTCTCATGACCATGAATGGAACCACATATAAAACTTTTGACAGCCCAGTTTTAAAGACAGATGTTTTGGGAACCACTGAAAAGATCGTCTTGTCATGTCTTTATAATGTATTCGTTTCCAAGACTTCACAATAAATTAAATGCACAAAGCTAATAGGTGAAAATTTCTGTGCTTGACTATTTAGTAACTTGTTTTAATCAAATTTTGTTAAGTCAAACAGTTTGTTGCCCCTGAAGGGACAGACGTGGTATCATTACTTAAGGATCTATACCTATGACATCTCCTGCAGCATGAAGTAAAGCCCGGTTGCACAAATTCCACTGCATTGCACCCAGTGAATGAACTTTTGTTTTTATTAATGAGCAACATAAAAAAGATATGCAAAATGAAAAATCATAAAGGGATTATACAGCATGATCCTGCAAAGCACTGCACAATTTCAACTGCAAATGACGTCCAGGGGAATTGCTCACATGCTCTTGTAATTTTATTACAAGAACTTGATGTTCTTCAAAAAGCCCATGTTCCTGGAGTCATGCAATCATGGGAGAATCACAAAATTAATTTTACAAACATTTATAACCTTCATGGTTGCAACAACCTGTATTCTAAAAAGTCTGAAGACCAGAAGGAAAATAAAGAAATTTATTTATCTCATGAGCTTTTGTGGGAGAAAATCCCACTTTGTCAGATGCTTTGGGGAACTGATTCATGATTTTCTAATACCTTGGGTTAGGAATTCTGCCCTTAGCAAACAAGTCTCACCTCAGACCTGACAAACTCACTACACCAAATAAATGTCTTACATGATATTCATCCATAAAGAGTAATGTAAGATATCTACAGGCAGGTTTAAGTCTGTTAGACTCAATCACTACAAGATGTATATATGGACAATAATAAGAAACGTATTTATACTAAAGGTTGAAAGTATACTTTATGGACTTGAGTAAAAATTAGCCCCTGGGGTAATGTGTTTTGGTGATGACCTGTTCAAGCAAGAATGAGCTGTCACCTCTCCCTAGTCAGCCGGTGAAGTAATGTAAGATTGTGTTGCCTGTCCTTGTCACATCCCAGAACAGTAAATGGAAAGCCATCCAAGACAACTGTAAGTGATTAAAGCCACCTGGAGATGAAAAAGAACATTATAGCAGGCAGAAGATCGCCCTGGCTATGAATTAAGACAAAAGACTGTTTCAGTATAAAAGAGGCATTCTGGATCCATTCATTGTGGAAACTTCTCAGTAACAGATGGCTTTCATGAACATTTGGGTAGTGCTTCTTGTGAAACCAGACAGCTCTGCAAGAGACTGAACTTTCGGAGGAAGGTAATATAGGAATATAAATGTATAGGAAAGGTAATACTGGGAAGAGTAAACTGAGGTTTGTGTTTTATTACTTTGTTTTGTATTGTAACCAACTGTTTCCATCACCTTCTCTCCCTTCTAGTTGAATCATTATTCTTTTTAAAATAAACCTACTTTTTTTTTATCGTAAGTGCTCACAAGTGCTGTGTGGGTTACAGGAGTGATGGTTTCAGGAACAACTGGCGTATTAAAGAACAAAGAGTGCAGAGGATCTGGAAATTCCATGACTACACAGTACCAAGGACTGGATATCACAGTTTAATGATTCAAAGGCACTGCGGACTAGGGTGCACCTATAGCGCCTCTGAAACACTCCGATTATAAGGTCAGAAGGGACCATTATGACCACCTAGACTTCTGAACTCCTGCATAATGCAGGCCACAGAACTTCACCCACCCTCTCCTGTAATAGACCCCTAACCTATGACTGAGTTACCAAAGTCCTCAAATAATGATTTAAAGACTTCAAGGTACAGAGAATCTACCAGCAAGTGACTTGTTCCCCATGCCGCAAAGGAAGGCAAAAAAACCCCCAAACAAACAAACAAAAAAAAACCAACCCCAGGGCTTCTGCCAATCTGCCCTAGGGAAATTTCCTATCCAACCCCAAAAATAACAATTAACTAACCCCTGAGCATGTAGGCAAGACTCACTAGCCAGATACCTGGGAAAAATTCTTTGTAGTAACTTAGAAGCTGCCCCATCAAACGTCCCATTGGGCATATTTACCACTAATAGTCAAAGTTCAGGCAGTTGCCAGATCAGGCAACTTTAAAAACTTTTTCAAGAAAATGAAGTTAAGGCTGGCCCGGCTCACAGAAGGGTGACTGAGTGGCTAAAAGATGGGTAGTGTTAGGAAGCTGCCACTCAGAGACCACAAGATAAGGCTCCCTCTCAGTGGAGGTATGGGAGAACCATCACCATTATAAATTAATAAAATTTTCACTAGAAATTCCTCAATGACAACCACGTGCATAGAGCCAAGGGGACAACATACTGGACCTTGCACTTTTAGTAGTAAGGAAACTGCCAAGAAACTTCTGTTGAATAAACACAAAGGTTGAGTTTCCTTCCTTCATGGCATGCAGCGTGATCACATGAGATTTGTATCTGCGCCCAGGCACATGTGCGCGCGCGCGCGCACTCTCACACACACACACACGAAGTACTGCAAAAGGATAGAGGAGCTTAAAGTGTCTTTCTTTGTTAAACAAGTCTTAGCTTGGGTTAGTAGCTGATAAATATACAACCCCTCCATTAAACACAACATTCTTTACTGTCTTTCTCCCATGTTCTGCATCTCTTCCTCTCTTTTTGATTTTCAGACTTCCTCCTAGTTTCTTTCCTGGTATCTGCATTTCTTAACACATTTTTCTGCAGTTGTGGGCTCCTATTTTAGAATTCTGAAAATGGGGTTTATCTGTTTATCCAGAAATAAGTATTGTGGTTGTAGGTAAAGTGCCATATCAACTAAAAGTGAATAATTCATAATGAGTAATTTATTTTTTAAAAAATTAAGTTTTTTGCTCAGTTTTCAAATCACTCCATAAAACAACAAATTCTAAGTATTCTTCTTATTTGTGATTAGTCACAAGGTATTGTTTCTATTACCTATCTGGAAGAGAACACAAATGCTTCTGATGAAAAATGTGCATGTAAATTTAAAATTTAATTTCTATGAATATTTGTAAAACTTAAAAACTCATTTTCTTCACGTTTTTGCCAGTGAAACTTAATTACTTATGTGTTTACGAGAAGCAAATGCTTAAAACAAAATTGCTGTTAAAAGTTTGTATAGGACTCCCCAAAAATCACAAGAACTATAGCAGTGTTGCACTGATGGACAAGAGGTGGTTAAATTGAGTAGAAGAACACACAGAGGGTGGGGAAAAAGTTTTGCTTTAGCATAAGGGACATGTGGGAGTCCTGCCATTCCTGGCTCCAAGTGCTGCACCTGCATCACCACCCCTGGCCGTTGATATGGCCCAGCCCCTCCCCTACGTTGGACCAGCCTGAAAGAAATGGCGAGGTTTTCTGCCACAGGCCCTGCAGACCCTACCCTGCCACCAGTGGGCCCTACAGGCACCTCCTACCTTTGCTGCCAATGGGTCCCAGCACTGGGAGGCGCGGGGGGGGGACGACAGGGAGAGAAGTTTCTGACCCCTGTTTTAGCAAGAGACAGGCCAGATGAACTAAAGGGGTTCTTCCCTCTCTAATTTCTATGATATTCCACTTCCTTCATTAACATTTTACTTGAACCAAACATTTAGGGCAGGTCTATATTTAAGATGGTGCAGCTACACCATGGTAGTGCTTCACTGAAGACACCACTGCCCAGATGGGAGAGTTAATCTAGCTCCGTGAGAGGTGGTAGCTCTGTTAACAGGAGAGGCCCTCCAATCAAACACAGCACTCTTTCCATCGGGGGCGAGGTCAGTATCACTTCATCACTCTGTGGTGTGGGTCTTTCACACCCCTCCACAACGTAGTTATACTGATAGAAGCATATGGGTCTAGCCTTAGACAGTCATGAATTTCATTCAGTTGGATTGATATAAAACAGAGCCTTATAAGCAGGGTGGGGCAACCAGAGTGCATTCTAATTTGCTATGGCTAGCAATTTTCCAGCTGCAGGGAGCAAGACTGTACTCTGGCTGCTGTTCATATAAACATCCCCACCTGGCCTCAGCTGACTGGGGATAAAACTGGTGTAATTTCCAAGGCATTAGCACTCCCAGAGCAGGGCAGCCATCAATCAGGTCTCAGCAAGCTCATACACAAGTCCTCTCAATTTACAGCTTCACAATCACGGGCCTACAGAAAATGCCCCCTTTTAACATCTGCTAATCTGATTCCTTCTTAGAAGCATGTAACGATTAAACCTGTTATTGCAGGGAGGAACATAGAAGGGGGATTTTACACATCCACAGCTGGGCAAATCCATACATATCCATAGCTGGGCAGCTAACAGAACAGATGGACTATACCTGGAAAAAAAAAAAAGACTCTCACTTAAATTCAATTATTAAGTTGCGGGAACAAGGCCTAAATGAAGCCGACTGTCTGAGCAGTAAGAATGAGCCCTGTGCTACTCCTCAGCTGCTCCTTCAGAACTGTCACTGGGACCAGGTGGGAAGGCTCAGGTCCCTTCAAGTTAGTGAACTGAACAATTCTGAGCAAGGTGACAGCTGCAATACAGCCAATATTCCATATATAAACTGGATCACTCAATCAACCTAAAAGCATTGTTTCCTAGTGTTGTCCATAACACAGTAAGAAACTAGCAATTTCTAAGTTACTTTGTGTATTAACATAAAAATTAAGTGTAAGGTAGCTTTACACTATTAGCAAAGTTTTATTTTAACCTTTCCATTTATATGTTCAAAATATTTTATTGGGTTTATTGAATTAACAGGTATAGGTCAAGACATAATAAAATGGAAGATCTTGAACAACATAAAGCAAATTCCAGAGAGATAGGCTGCATCTGACAAAAGCTTATGCCCAAAGAAATTTGTTAGTCTTTAAGGTGCCACAGGACTCTCGCTGTTTATAAAGCAAACTGATGCGCCGCTGCAAAGACTACGTATCGGCTATAGCCCAGTTCTGCAAGCACTTATCCACATTCTTAACTTCTCGCACTCTTGCAGTCCAACTAATTTCAGCTGCACTATTTATGTCTAAAGTTATGTGCCTAAGTGCTTGTAGGATCAGGGCCTATATCATGTTTAACACAACAAATATCAGAACAGAAACCAACAGTTCATCACAGCCAGATTAATGTATTTTTAAAAGTCTCAGCTGAAGTCTTGGCACAGAAGGGAATCTAAAACCATTTAATATTTTACTGTATCCTTCTGAAATGGAAAGATATATTAAAAAAATAAACTTACACCATAAAGAAACCAGCGATGGTGTGTCTGGATTCCATTTTTAAACAATCATCCACCAAAACAGATTAAATAATCTATTCACAAGGAAACTAATTTATGTAACAGAACCAGTAAGAATATATTGTAGATCTATCACCATTATAGGGCAAACTGTGCTTTAAATCTCTTTTTAGTCCTTCTCAAGTAACTCTATCTAGTGTCAGGATTAATTCCCTTCACCCTTCTCTGGTGGAACCATGCAGTCTACCACTTAAAATGGGTCTCTGGGCTGCAGCCCCCACCATACACTGTCCCAGCTGAGTTTGGCACCCACAACGCCTCTTGCTCTGGAAACCTCTGAATGTCAGTCAGCTCTTCAATCGACTCAAACACAGCTTCAAAACAAATATTAATTGTTCACCCACAGATACATAGTAAACAGAGAAAAAGGATAACACAACAAAAGGCCTATACATCTGGGTCTTACTAAGACTTGCAAGGAAGGAATAAAGTTTAGGTAAGACCAACAGACTCCTTGCTGGAGAGACTCCCTGCAGCATTCTCCCAGTTTCTGTCAGGACCAATTTGCCAGACACTGAAGTTCGATTTATTGGCCTGTAATTGCCAGGATTACATCTGGAGCCTTTAAAAAAAAATCATCATTATATTAACTGTCCTCCAGTCATGTGATACAGAGGCTGATTTAAATACTAAGTTCCACAGTTTGTAGCTCTGCAACTTCACGTCTGAGTTTCTTCAGAATTCTTGGGTGAATACTATCTTGTATGTTTACTGCTTGTTTCTCCTCACAGCTTTCATTCCTTTATTCCAAAAATGCCTTGTTGGATTGGATTGCATGTACCTTATATATCTCCTTTTGCTTCTTCTGCCCCGTAGAGAAAAGAAAGAAAGAAAATGGAGAAGAAAACACTGACTTGCTCCCACAGACTACTGAGCAGGTTCCTGGGGATTCAGTCTATGCAGGCTTTTGAGTTATTATTATTCATGCCAACCTGGAAAAGACACTAGAGCTCAAGGATTAATCATCGCACATTCCTCATCTTGTAGTTATACACTCTATTAAGTGAAAATGAGTCATGCATTCATTTATAGAGTACTAAGATTACCAAAACAGTAAACACAAAAGCTCATGTGATAAATAAACTTGTTAGTCTTTAAAAATGCCACAGGACTCCTTATTTGTTTGACTAACCTAGACTAACATGGCTACCCCTTTGCAACTAGCAAATAAAATTAGTATTAAAAACAGTATTATTGCCCTGATTACTTGCACCAGAATGGATTTTTAAATTTATTTTTAATATTTCATGTTTCATTATTTTTACATTCCAGTGTGACTATATAGATTAGATGGGATACTCTCAGCATTACTAAGCCTTAAACTACCAACATTTCACAAAACTGCTGACAATAGATGCTACTGCAAGAAGGCAATAGCAATTGGAGAAAAGTGAGAAAAAACAGTATCCAAGGAGACTGCGTGTCAAATTTTACCCTTAGTTATACCCTGCCCAAGTCAGAACAGACTGGTCATTACATGAATTAAGAAAAAGGTGCTAGAAAATAAGGAAAACATTTCAGCCATAATATTAGAAAGTTAGAGCTGTAACAAATGCATTCCAAACCACTTTGCTAGTCCTCTTCTGTTCCTCTCTATTTTGTAAGCTTTGCTGCACTCTCTTCTTACACGGTATTCCTATATTTATGGTAAGACTAATTAGGAATGTTTATTGCTTTGTTTGTCATAGATTCCATTCACATGTTTTCAGATCTGAATGCAAGGAAAATTCTGAATAATTTTGTTGATAAAAACGAGAGTCCTGTGGCACCTTAAAGACTAACAAATTTCTTCGACCATAAGCATTAGTGGACTCCAACCCACTTTGTCAGGTGCATGAAGTGGAATCTACAGGTAGGAGGTATATATACACTTGCGAGGATGGGTGAGAAACATTACAATGAGGAGGGCAAGTGCTAACAAAGTCCGTTCAATCAGGGTAGATGAGGTCCAATCACAACAGTTGATTGGAAGATGAGAATGTGTGAGGAGAGACAATTACTTTTTGTAATGAGATAACCATTCCAAGTCCCTATTCACACCCAGTATGATTGTGTCAAGTTTGCATATGAGTTCCAGCTCTGCAGTTTCATGCTGAAATCTGTTTTTGAAGTTTTTTTTGTTGAAATATGGCAACTTTCAAGTCTGCTACTGAGGGTCCAGGGAGATTGACATGCACCCTACAGAATTCATTAGCACTTGCCCTCCTCATCATAATGTTTCTCAGCTATCCTTGCATGTGTATATATACCTCCTAACTGTAGTTTCCAATTCAAACATCTGACGAAGTGGATTGGAGCCCTCAAAAGCTTATGCCCAAAGAAATTTGTTACTATAAGGTGCCACAGGACTCCCCTTCTTTTTGCTGTATACAGACCAACACAGCTTCCTCTCTGTAATTTGTTGATAAAATTATAATTTAATTTATGCTAATAACATAAAATCATGCTGGTACAGATTTCTCATTTTAAGTTGGTGATATTTAGAATTGATTTCTTTTAATAAAAAGGAAGGTCACATACCGACTTGTGATTACTGCCAAATACTCTGTCCATCATAAAGCATGGGTCATGGCATTTGATCTATTATTTTTTGCATTCAGTCATATATTGTCTGTAGACTACTGAAAGTGTTCCATCTCACTGCACAAGTAATACATCTATAAGCCACACTATCAATACCCCAAAGGTAGAGTGCCTAAAGCAGTCTGCTGAAATGCTCATCATTAAAACTCAGTAACATATACAGAAAAGCGACCAGATAACCAGTCGTCAGAGGGTGGACTTGTGGGAATGCTAGGGAAGCAGACTTAGTAAATGTTTACATTAAAATAAAATGCTGTCTTGGCACGTGTGTACCATAGAGCTTTTTACTGCCATATTTATAATGAGTTTGACAGCCTCAGGAAATGACCTGAACTGTATCCAGTCTCCAGGAAGAAACATGCTTAACCTGATCTGGAAAACTAGTTGAATTCCAATTGATGCTTTCAACCTTGCAAGTATTGAATTTCCTTTTATTCTTCTCAGCATCAACTTTTCCAATAAACAAATAAAAAAAATTATCTTCAGGGAAAGGTTTCTCTAGTTTAATAAAAATTTCAAATCTTTAGAGACTATATAAGTGCACTTTAATTTTCAAATGCATTAATTTTTACTCCCCAAAGAATCTTTATGAAAATATTTTGTCTTTGTGTACTTCTTCTCTAAGAGATGGATTTAAAAACTATCTGGTAAAGTACAATTGGTACATTGTACCAACTAGACAAAACATAAGAGGACAAAGAGAGGTTTAGGAACAGTTGATGCTACAAGCAAAAACTTAAAGCCTCTGAAACTAACAAACCATTAAACAGGGATTTTTAAATCTAGATCTGATTCAGGAAAAATATAAGTCAGAGAACTAAGATGTATTGAGCTGAAGACTCTGATCCGATAGTCTAGTATTTATTGTACACATTCTTTCTCCAGTTTTCTACATAGATAACTACATACAAAACACTGCGCAGCAGTGAGCATCAACAGAGCTGTATTTAAGCCGACATAAGTCCTTCCAAAAAGAGTTAATATTTACTATTTTTATTGCAGTGGTTTCTAGGAGCCTGCTCATGGACCAGAACCCACTGTACTTGCAATCAAGGGTGTATTAGAATGCACACAGCTTAGATCTGCACAAGGCCATTCTCGTATTTGCAATATGCATAAAATAATATAAAAATAAAAAAGGAAAAAAATCAGTACACATTTGTTACTATTCAAAATAATTTTCACATAGAAGTATCTGATTTTACCAGTCTATGTGCAGTATCTACTATACATAGAATGAAAAATAACACTGTAAGTTTAAACTCTTGGGAAGTATAATGTTAATTTTTTTAAATGACGCCCTTTATAAATGCCAGATTTCTACAGGTAACCTCACTGTATAACACGCAAAGTCACCCAATGGTGTCCAGAGTGTCACTTTACTTTTGAGGAATTTTCCCCTTTTAGAAAGTTGTTCAGGATGGAACTAAAAAATCTTGAAATGTCATTTATCAACAGAACACTAGAGAACTAAGGACATGAGAGGCCTTTTTGAAAATTAAAAATTAAATAAATGTCACTGGAGGAAATATTATTCATAAAGACAATATTATTTCTAAAAACCAATCTGTAAAATGAAAGTCACTATAAAAATAGATATATACATATATGGCAAAGAAGGGAAAGGAGAAGTTGATTGTAATCAATATAAATCAGAAGCTAACTACTATAGAAAATTGATAAAGGAAGCACAGGGACCTCTGATGACATCTATACCAAGCAGAGTTAAGAACAATAAGGAGGGTTTTTTTAATGGTACTACCAACAAAAAGAATCCTAACAATGGGAATGGTCTATTACTAAATGGAAATCGTATACTTGTCAACAGTAATGCAGAAAAGACAGAAGTATTCTATAAATATTTCTGTTCTGCAACTGGGAAAAAATACATGATACTGTCATACAATATAAAATGCTATGAAATACTTCAGAACAGTAACTCATGAGAATGTTAAACAGCAGCTACTAAATCTAGATATTTTAAATCAGCATGTCCAGGTAACTTGCATCCAAAAATTTTAAAAGAGCTGGCCAATAAGTTCTCTGGGCTGTTATTGCTGTTCTACAATAAATCTTAGAACAGAGGGGAAGTTCCAGAAAAGTGGAAGAAAGCTAATGTTGTGCCAGTACTTTAAAAAGGTAAACAGGATGACCCGGAGAATTATAGGGCTACCAATCTGACATGACCCCAAGCAAAATAATGAAAACAGCTGATACAAAACATGATTAATAAAGAATTAAAGAAAGAGGAGAATAATTAATCATCAGAACAACTTACTACAGGCTATAGTGGAATCTTCATTGTTGACCAATTTTAAATCAAGATTGGATGCTTTTCAAGAAGATATGTTCTATTTCAAACAAGAATTAATTCAGGGAAGCCTATGGCCTGTGTTACACAGATGATCTGACTAGACGATCATTAAGCTCATTTCTGGCCATATAATCTATTCATTTTAAAATAACAGACCATGTTACAAAATTAGTAATCTTTCATCTCTTCCACCCATCCATTCATTCAGACTGACCCTTGTGGCAATCACAGGCCATCATACTTTCTTAAATGCTAATAATAAGCAGATTTGTGGTTAAATGGTCTGAGATCAGAACACAGAACCATCAACTCTTGACGCTGGATCATGTATATCTCTGGCTAAGTCACTTATCACCATGCCTCAGCGTTCTATAATCAGTAAAATAAGGATTATGATACTTACTTACCTCAGAGATGTTGAGAGGACCAACTGGTTAATAATCTATATAAGATTTTGAAAAATCAAAAGAGCTACAAACTTTTTAAGTATGAAGACATTTGTTCACACTGCAACCTGGAACACTAAGGGTTCATCTATATAGACTTGTCTATCAACAGAATAGTTGATAAAACTAACGGGGACATACCCTGTAAAAAATATTGAATTACAGAGGCCTAGGAACCGTCTACATGGTGAGTTAGTCCAAACCAGTGGGGATGTAAATTCTAGTCCACCCCTGCATGTCACTAACAGCCAAAGTCCAGTGCCTGCATGTCACTAACAGGCTTGTATCACCAGCAGAGTCTGCTGGTGTACACTAAAAATTACCTGGTGCACTTGAATCTAAAATCTGTTTGAAACAGAATTATATTAATGCATACTAGAGAACTTCTAGTGCATGCCAACGGGGTCCACGCAGGCCAGTTAGTACACAACATGCTGTTAGGGACTAGAATTTACAACTCCACTGGTGTGGACTAATGCACCATGTAGACAATTCCTAAGACCCTCTAAGTCAATACTTTTTGTAGAGTTATGTCTCTGTGTTGGTTTTATCAACTAACATTTCTTTAGGCTCCAATGCAGAGATGTACTTAAGCATGCAAGTGGTACCACTGAATTTAATAGAGCAACCTATGCCCCCACTTGGAGGACCAGCCATTATCTCTTTCCTTTTTAATAGAGTTAGAGACAATCTACAAACAAATAAGCTAAAGGCAGAAGGAATATTTCAGAAATGCCAGGAAAAAGAGCCCTGGTGACTCACTGAGGAATAGGACACAGCCCCCTGAAAAACATACGTAAGAATTCATATTTTTCTTTGGCTGTTCAATCGTCACGTCTGTACCTGAAATATGGAGATTCTTTCTGAATGAGTATTATAACCCATATCTGAGGTTCACACATCACACTTAGTAAACCGTATCCCCCTTTGGGAAGGAGGCAGGAGTTTGCGGAAAATAAAAACTCTTCTTTATCTTAAATATCTATAGAAACTTTGGTTTTCTGTCCCAAAACAGCAATGAAAGAACAGTTCTCTTTTAATTCTTTCCCTATCCACTGTTGGGATGCCTGTCTCTTTATCCTGGATTTTGTTTTTATCAGATCCGAAGGGGTAGCCGTGTTAGTCTAGTTAAGCCAAACAAACAAGGGCTGCGTCTACACTGGTAAATTAAGTCGACTTAAGCTTGCTTAAGTCGACTTAATTTACCCTGCATCTACACTACACTTTGCTTAAGTCGACTTAAGGAGCTTGCTTAAGTCGACTTAAGGAAAATTAAGTCGACAATTAAAATTAAGTCGACTTTATTAAACCTCCTTTCTATTAGACCTAATGCTTAAGTCGACTCCCTAGAGTCGACTTAAGCCAGTGTAGCCGTGGGGTAGCCCTAAGTCGATTTAGGGCTACCCCAGGACTGCACCAATGCCCTCCCTGCCGGGGGGGCACAGGGGGAGCCTGGCATGCCCCCCCACAGAGCAGGGAGAGCACTGCCCACCCTGCCCCTATGCCCTGCCAGGGTCCCTGTCCCCCTTTGCCCCATTGTACCTAGGTACAATGGGGCAAAGGCTGAGCCCCCTGGTATTGGGCAAGGGCTGCCCCCCCTGCCACCGTGGACCTCCCCTAGGTCCCCCTAAACCCCAAGAAGTCAACCTAGGCATCCAGTGTGGACGCTCTAGGTCGACTTTTTAAGTTCCCCCCAAAGTCGACTTTAATTTTCAGTGTAGACACACTAACTTAACTTAACTAGGTCGACTTAAAGTTGACTTAGTTAAGTCGACTTAGTTAAAGTCAACTTAAATTACCCAGTGTAGACATAGCCAAGGAGTCCTGTGGCACTTTTAAAGACTAACATAAATAAATTTGTTATTCTTTAAATGTGCTACAGGAATCCTTCGGTGCATCTACACATAAGTTAGGTTGACTTCAGGAGGCTTAAGTCGACCTAAACTACTCTGCTTCCACACTGGGCTTTCCTTAAGTTGACTTAAACATTTCCTTAAGTCGACTTAAGGAAAAGTTAAGTCGACCTAATAACACTTCGTTTTAGGTCAACTTAACGCTTAAGTCGACCTTATTAGGTCGACTTAAGCCAGTGTGGATGGGGGTTAGTGCCTAAATTGACCTTGTTAAGTCGACCCAATAAGGTCAAAAAGGGGCTATGTCTACACTAGAAAAGTTAAGTTGACCTTATTGAGTCCACTTAATAAAGTCGACTTAACTTTTTTAGTGTAGACATAGCCCTTGTTTGTTTTGTTTTTATGGCCATATTTCAAGACACATGCCTGCTGCATATACCGACTCATCTGTCCACATTCATCAAGTTAAAATAGTTCAGCTCTTACGTAACAACCTCTAGAAATCAATGTTGTCAAATACATAGCAACCATACTATATCTTAGTCTTACCATACTATATCTTATAATGTCTTTATTCTTCACTTACTTTTCTGTATCTGAAATGGAACTGAATTCTGTTGAGCTGCTGCAGCTGTCTATAATGGAAAGAATGAAGACAGGCTATTGCCAGAAAAGTAGGCATTAAGAAATAACAGATGTGATATTTCAACAATATCATTGGTTAGTTCAGTTTGAGCTTTAAAGTTACTCTTCCTCAACAGCCTAAGCAGTTTAGCATTTCTCTTGTTTAACTGAATTTGTTCAGTGTCCTCAGCAATGAATGTAATTGACAGGAAGTATTCATATCCCTACAAACATGCAGAGCTCGGTGAACAGACCTTTGATTAAAATTAGTCACCATATTTTCCAAGATCATTTTAGCTTTTCACTTCTCTATCATTCTTTTCCACACTTACTGCTTAGAGACTTGGACTGAGTCTGGATGGTCCCGTCCACACAGGATCTCGTCAAAAGACTGACAAAGAAAATAGGATCAAAGGAAACAATCTAATCGGGGTGTACATATTTTAAAGAGGGAGAAGAAGGTGACAAAAGCCCTTCAAAGAGTCAATTTAAATTGCAGAAATCATTTTCAAAGACTGTAGTTCCGTGACAGAGTTTAAAAGGAAAATCATAAATAAAAGCACTCTGGTGCATCTCACACCAATGTTATTAGCTAGTATCATCTTAAACTGCAAGAACTGGCATTTAAATTAATATTATAGATTAAGACGTGCACAATTAGAATAAAGATCATTTATATTTATGAGGAAAAATGTCAGTTTACAGTTTCTAGACACATACAGGTGATTACTTCTACATAAAAGCCAATTATATGGAAATACCAGGGAAAAAAACTCTAATGCAAAGTTTTATAACAACGGCAACTAACATCAATAGACCTGAAGTTGGGTTATCATGTTCATTATAAACCTTGTTTTGATAGGTTTGAAATCTAGATGTAAAAATGTAGCTCTTGACTGACTAGCATTGTTAATGATCCTCAGTTACACATAATTCCTCAAGTACACATTGTGAATAAGCTCCTATAATGCAATCTCACAGCCTAAAATGAATTCTCTAAGAATGAAAAGAGCTCTTTATTATTAGAAGTAACTGCTAACTGGTATCAACAGACACTGTACAAAAACACAATTCACTTAGGCATTCTACTTACTCTGTATTTACATGAGGTTCAAGAAATAGCCAATTTCGTCAATGATTGCCTGAATTGTTTTAAAGGTAAGTTATCAGTCCAATCAAGTTGCTGATCTTGAGAGTTGCTGATAATTTGCCAAAAATAACAAAGGATTCCAAACCCTAATGCCTTTTTCTTTGCTCACTGACTCATCCCCTCCTCTCTCCTAATGAGGCATAACAAAGGCTGAGAAAAAGTCACCAAGGAAGCATATAGAGTTCTTTGTCTCCACTAGCTGGTAGGAGATTAAGAATTCTCCATTAATACACTAACCACTATAGAAAATTCTCAAAAAATGCCTCAGTTGACTTCTAGGGGCTACGTGGACCTGGGACTGATCCATGGTGGCAGGGGGGGCACCCCATCCAAAATGCCAGGGGGCTCAGCATTTGCCCCATTGTACCCTGGTACAATAGGGGCTAAGCAGGACAGGGGCAGGGTACAGGAGCGGGGTGGGCAGGGCTGTGTCCTACCCTGTGGGGGGGCACGCCAAGCTCTGGCTGTGCCAGCCACCCTGGCAGGTAGGTCAGT
The DNA here is from genome assembly GCA_007922175.1 of Pelusios castaneus. NCBI lineage: Eukaryota > Metazoa > Chordata > Testudines > Pelomedusidae > Pelusios > Pelusios castaneus. The sequence goes on from ML685768.1 coordinate 4,627,676, forward strand.
GGGGGAGCCCTGGGGCCCTTTAAGTCGACTTAAAGTCGACTTAGGGCTAATCTGCGTCTACACTGGCTAAGTCGACTTAATAAAGTTGACTTAGCCAGTAAAGTTGACTTTAAAGTAGGTTTAATAAAGTAGACTTAAAATTTCCTTAAGTCGACTTAAGCAGCAGCTTAAGTCGATTTAAGGAAATTGTAGTGTAGACGCAGATTAAATTAAGTCGACTTAAGCAGGCTTTAATTGACTTAATTCACAAGTGTAGACAACCCCTTGTTTGTTTTGCTGGACTAGACTAACATAGCTACCTCTTTGGAACTTGTATGTATCAGTGTCTGTAAGATTGGTCTTCAGCCTGTAAATGGGGAGGGTGGGAGTGACAAAGTCTGCCAAGGATAGACGGAGTTCAGAGGATGAGGTTGTATATATACACATGACATACATGTAAATACTGTATAGAACAATCCATGTTTGCTTGCATTGAATCAATTCTATATATAAAAAAAACTCACTTTACATCATTTCCATTATTCAAATAATGGGATTACAGGTATGTAATTATGGTTTAAATAATGATTCAATGTTTTAGGCTATAATTCACTAAATCAATATGCTTAATTTTCATCACACAAGCAGTCCTCTCATTTAACAGAACTACTTATGTAGTGTAGATTAAGTATGGGCTTAATCTTTTGCTGAATCAAGGCCTTCTTCATCAAGTTCTTTTTTCCCCCAAAAACCTAACTAAAGAAAAAAAAATGGATCTCAATTTCAGTGATTACCACAACTGCATGTTCTGACTACAAAGCCAACCAACAGGGAGAAATCTTTATACTACATCTTGTGAAACTGAAAATACATTTTTGTTCTGATTTTATATACTTTTTAAAATTTCAGCCATTTAGCTCTTTTGACAGCATATATCTGAATCACATATTGCAAGTGAGTTAAATAGGCACTCTGCAGTCACTGTTTTAGTAATATATCATCAAAAAGCAAGCAATCTCCTTATTTCTGGCATAACTGTAAAACAGATTTCCTATAAGACTACATTGATTTATTGTTAGTAATTGAACAGGCATTTTCTAGTGGATACAAGCAGCTGATCTGATCTCATGCATTTCAGGTAATGTCACATTCTGTGGAGAAGGGTACTCCAAATATCACAGTCAATAACTATTGGTCAGAAGGACTGGATTCCATCCAGAGCTGAGATCATCCACATCCAGCACTGGTTAGGTCAACCTCTTTCAATGATCAAAACATCTGATTGAATCTTGTTCATACTGCAGCAACAAGTACAAAGAAACATATTGGCAAAGATTAAACTTCTTCATTGGAATTACAATGAAAAGCAATAAAGGAAAGGGAGATGAAATGAGAAGTGATACCATTAATTTTATTATGCATATAGCAGGAAATAACTTTATCCTTTAAATTAAGAATCTGTCTTAATGTCTTCATTTCTTCCATCCAGTTACAAGTTCATAAAAAATATTGTTATAGAATTGCTAATAAACCTTCATGTCAACTCTTGAGTGTACCAATTTTATAGATATAGATATAGATTTCAATCAATTTAGAGCAACCAAGTGGGGAGAAAGTAAAAGGTTAAAACGGAAAGACAAGTAGAAGCGCCCAGGTGCTGGCCCAGGGCCTAACAAAGTAATCCAAAACAGTGGGCCTGAACTGAAGGTACTGACAAGAGACAGGTTGTGAAAGTCTGACTTCACTGAAATTGGCAAGAAACAAGCTGAAATTGCCATAATAAGTAGAAAAATCAGAATGTACATTGAGGGAAGTGGTGTTGGGTTGGTCTAACACCAAGGAGATAAGGAGAGATGTTTTGCATAGTTTGGCCCGGGCAAAGGTAAGGTTTGGTCAAAGCATAACACCTTGATGGATGGAGATGCCTAGTAATGTGTGGACCAATCAATGCGTGAATCAATCAGAGTACGGACCAATCAATGTAAAGTCAGATGAGGGTATAAAAGAAGGAGCCTTGGAGCTCAAACCCCATGCAGCCGAAAGGGGTTGAGCTGTTCCGTTGCACTGAAAGCACAAAAGCTACCAGCAGATCTGTTGATATAGATCGCTTGCCATTGTCCTACATTGCAATAAAGCCTAGCCTGGCACCTTCGTTTCTACAAAGATCTGTGGTCATGTTGGTTTCTTCGATCGTGAGTGTTGCCTGAGTTTACCACTTGCACACAGGTGATGCCTAGGCTCCAAATCATTGAGCTAACTGAGTTCTCACTAGAGATTTGAACCAAAGGTAACCCAGAGTGTTCACCAAAGGAGCGCCTTGGCTTAGGATCACCAGGCTAATTCAGTCCCTGCTTAAGATCCAAGCCAGGCTCTAGATCACTGGGCTAATGGAGTCCCCATTTATAGATCTGAGCCAGGGGTAGTCCTGAGGGAGCACACCTTCAGAGATTCATTCATACATGCAGACAAGCTGATGTTGGCGCTGGACACAATACAACTCTGATAAGAACTGATAAGAACACCTCTTGCTCAATGGGCCTGAACCGTGCAGCCCATAAAGCGCCGTGACCACACCAAGCTGTTCAAAGAGCTCTCCTTATTAATCTTCTGATCTTCATTACTGTTATGTATACACACGCGCACACACACACTTCTACTCTTTGACAGTCATTCTGATATTGTTTCATATTACACTGCAAGTCCTCTGTGGAAGGGAGAAAACATGCCTATGTGTTTTACAGCACTCAGGAAAACAAGGTCCCCATATTGACTGACCATAGGGGAACTACCATAATATAATTAACAATTATTTGTAACAACATCTGTTAAGCATCTCAGTTTAGAGAAATGCATTTGAAACAATGAATACCCAATTTGAGTGAATGCTGCATAAAGCATGCCAGTATTTAACTATTAAGACTAGAGCACTGCACTCTGTAGGATTTACTTTTCATATTAAGGCCATCAGTTGCTTCAGAAATGATGCATACAGTTTCTCAGTTTGCCATAATTTGACCATAGCTACAGTACAACAAAGTACTAAACCCTGTGCTTACATTCATCTCTATAAAAACAAAATACTTAAAACACATTCTTAATTTTATACATGTGGTTAAATCCGACTACAATGAGACCTAAAAACACAGAGAAAGTTAAACATGTGCTTAAGTGCTTTTCTAAATCAATGCCCAGTGTAGTAGCATCCCAGGTGATAGACAGCCACAAGAGTTAGCCTCAAAATAATAAGAGTCAGAACTTTTAGTTGGAGGAAATGGATGAATTTGCAGTTGTACCTGAAATTGCAAGCCAGCAGCCAGATTTGGTGACAAATCTATCCAGTTCAGAACCAACCTCTTGTGGGACTGTGACCATTATGTGCATACAGTATCTGCTGGGCAAATACAGTCATTTCAACCACCTTTGCATGGAACATAGGCAGTCTGACCAACTGTGTCACAAAGGTGCACAAAGCCATGTATCCCAGAAGTCTGAGGTATGCTCTTACATGGCCTTAGCTGAACCTGAAGTTGGTTGATGAGGTTCACTAGTTTGTAATATTTCTTGTGGAAGATAAACTCTGGAATCTAGATCTAGAATCTAACTGCGCTTCTATGAACTCTATGTCTGTAGTTGAAATAAGTATGGAGTTTGAAGCTCAACATGGCAAGAAGCTTTAAGGCTCCTTGAATGAAGTTAGTCACCTACTGAAGTGATCTCATATAGGTAATTTAGTTAGTTAGATTTGGGTAAACCCAGATTCCTTGCCTCCGCAAGTGAGCTGCTACAACTGCCAAGCACTTGGTGAACACCCTCAGCAAACTAGAGACACCTGAACTATCAAGAACCTAAGGTATTTCCTGTGAGCCAGATACATGGATATAAACAGAGACATCCTGCAGATCAAGTCACAAGAGCCCTAATCGTGAGGACCTAACAAGGACTACAGAGACCAAAGTAATCATTCTCAACATGAAACAACAGATCTAGCTGTTGAGACCCTGAAGGTCCAGAATGGAACACAAATCCCCCTTCTTCTTTTGCAATGAGAAGTAATTGGAATTAAACTTCTGTCTCTTAACTCTAAGGACACACCCTCTGCTGCTCTGAGATGCAGGAGAGTCTACCTCATGGTTCAACAGTATCTCATCAAACAGAGACACATCTGAAGCAGCCTGCAGGAATTACTAGCTATCAGCTGCACCTCTAACATGTTGGATTTTAATTTTTCCCTGTGCTATTGCAGGAGTCTTTTCATATACAGACACTTTGTCCAGGAAAGTCAAAGAGAGTATGGGGGTGTTTCCTCCCTCAAGACTTTTTTTAATCAGATCAGATAATCGTGTTTTGCTAGAGATGCTTGGTAGTGGGCAGGCATATCTGGAAACTGGGAGAGGAGAAAACTTTTTCTGACAAAAGCATCCAGTCAGTCTGAACTTTCCTGAACAGCTGTTATAACGAGTAAGCCTGGCACCAGATGCAAATAAAAGTACACAAAGTCCTTGAGAGGAATTTGGTACTGTCTATCTGTCCTCTTGGAAGTGGTAGGTATTGACTCTGGAGTCTGCCACAAACCCTTTGCAGTCTCTACCAATCTCTGGTTAATAGGTCAGGCACGGATGGGAACAGAATGCCTAACAGCTTGTGTGACATCTCATATTTCCAGTGGGATGTCAAGGTTCTTGGTCATGTGCTTCTTCAGGTCTTGGAATGCCATAAATCAGTGGTTCTCAAACTTTTTGCTTGACATAATCTTACCCTTACAGATGACAGTACTGTAGCACTGATTTGGCACCTGCAGCTGAATCCCCCAGGATGGCGTAGTATTCTCAAAGGTATGAGCAGATGCCCAGGTAACTGCTCTGCAGATTTCTAAATATAGGGATACCCTTCGAGAAGTGACGGAGGAGGAGACCAACCTTGTAGAATGTGTGTGTATTAAAAATAGGGGAGCAACCTGCTGGTGGAGGGTTGCAACAGCTGTCAGATGAACCATCAGCAAACTAAGAGAGAGCCTAGACTTCTTTAAAGCCAACAGGTAGTCTAACGCAATTGGTAAGGTGGCTGCAGTGATATGCTTGGGGTGGCACCAGATCTGGAATCTCTTCCATTTCTGAAGATAGGTACAATGAGTAGTTCCCCTTCTGCTGTGCAATAATACCTCCTGTACCTCCTCAGAGCAAGATGTCTCTTTATGCTGGAGCCGTGAAGGAGCCATGCTTTGAGTTGCAGAACACATCTCGAAGAATATCTTCTTCTTCGAATGATTGCTCCTGTGCATTCCACTTAGGTGATTCCTAAGCCTTACCTTGACTGGAGGAGGGGTCAGACATTACACATTTGCCGATCGCAGGACCGCTAGCCCGAATGCCGCATCCCCTCCAACTTCGTGGGCCCAGTGCAGTGGCCTGGCCAGAGAGTGGCAGCTGCTCCCCTTCCCCTCCCATCTTCACCCTTCTCCCTCTGTATGGGCCCTGTGGTGGTGCTCTGCGTGGTGTATAGTGGCTGCTCCTCCCAGGGCCCAGCATAGTGCCCATTTTCAACATGCACTCTTGCCAACTTGTAGCATTCTCGTATGCATGTTGAAATAGGAAGACGCTCCTCTAAATCATTTCTCATTGTCCTCACCATATGAGCCAGTAATGTCCCCTCCACCATCCATGGCTGATGATTTTAAATCATTCCAGGACCCAGCTCAGAGGGTGGTAGAAACCCTACAAATACAGTTGCAGCAAGTGACCGAGACTCACCACAAATTGATGGACATTTTACACTCTTCCACATCTGCCAAATTGGCCTTCCTAATGATTGAGGCACTCCTGGACCCTGCCAAAGTCACATGGCAGACTCCTGCATCTGTACTACCAATATACAGGAAGGCAGACAAAAAGTATTATGAGCCAGTAAAGGGAACAAAATTTTTATTTTCCCATCTGCTTCCCAATTCCTTTGTTATAGATGCGGTAATTCTCAAGATCAGCTGCACTAATCTAAATCCACCCTGTATGATTGAGATGCAAGGCAGGTGGAATGAACGGGAGAGGCTGAACCACATAAATGTCAAGGAGCTGAGGGCAGTAGCCCGGGCTTGCCAGGCCTTCCAACGCCATCTGGAAGGCAGGGTGGTGTCTGTCAAGACAGACAACACTACAGCAATGTTTTACATAAACAAGCAGGGTGGAACCCGCTCCTTACACCTGTGCGTGGAGACCCTATCTCTGAGGGAATTCTGCATTGCCCACTTGATCCACCTGATGGTGTCATATCTCCCCAGGAGGCTCAACAACCTAGTGGACAGCCTCAGCAGAGCCTTTCTAACACACAAATGGTCCCTCTGACGGGACATCCTCGAGGATGTCTTCGGGAGGTGGGGCACTCCTCTAATCGACCTCTTCGAATCCAGGGCAAACCGGAAATGCAAGAAATCCTGCTCCTTCGAAGGCCAGGAGCCAGGCTTGATTGAGGATGCCTTCCGGATAAGATGGAAGAACGCCCCCCCCCCCACCCCCCCCCCCCCCCCCCCCCCCCCCCCGGGTGTACAGGGTGTTGGTGAAGACCAAGCAGGACTCCGCATCAGTGATTCTGATAGCTCCGGAGTGGGTGCACCAACACTGGTTCATCACATTGTTGGAGCTGTCGGTCAAGGAACCCATCACTCTTCTCCTTCTCCCAGATCTCCTCACTCAGGACCACGGAAGGCTGAAACACCCGGACCTGCAGTCCCTCCACCTCACAGCCTGGAATATCTGTGGCTGAACTCTAGTGAGCTAGGGTGCTCATCCCCAATGAAAGAGATCCTACTTGGCAGTAGGAAACCATCTACTAGAGCCAGCTATAGCGCAAAATGGACTCACTTCACACACTGGGCCCGATCAGATGGCATCATACCATCTCGGGCACCTATCCCGTGTATACTGGACTACCTGCTGCACTTAAAACATCAAGGCCTTTCTTCAGCATCGGTGAAAGTTCACTTGGTGGCCATCTCAGCCTTTCACCCAGGAGAAAGAGGAGATTCAGTGTTCTCGAACTCCTTAGTTAAGAGATTCCTGAAAGGACTTGACAGATTTTTTCCTGCAAGTTGAACCCCGGTCTCCCAGTGGGATCTCAACCTAGTACTGACCAGGCTAATGGGACCCTCGTTTGAACCACTGGCATCTTGCTCCCTGTTACACCTATTGTGCGAGGTGGAATTCCTGGTGGCCATCACCTCAGCCGGACAGGTGTCTGAGCTCTGAGCCTTGATCTCTGAGTCACAATATATGATGTTTTTTAAGGATAAAGTGCAGTTTTGCCTGCATCTGGCCTTCCTCCCTAAGGTAGTCTCACACTTTCCTTCAAATCAGGATATCTTCCTTCCTGTACTATGCCTGAAGCTGCACGCCAGTGAAAGGGAGTGTCAGCTCCACTTGTTGGATGTTAGAAGGGGCTAGCCTTCTACCTAGAACTCACAAAACCCTTTTGCAAATCATCACAGCATCTGGAGTACTGTGTCCAGTTTTGGGCTCCCCACTACAGAAAGGATGTGGACAAATTAGAAAGAGTCCAGCGGAGGGCAACAAAATGATTAGGGGGCTGGGGCACATGACTTATGAGGAGAGACTGAAGGAACTAGGCTTATTTAGTCTACAGAAGAGAAGACTGAGGGGAGATTTGATAGCAAACTTCAACTACTTGAAGGGTTGCTCCAAAGAGGAGGGAGCTAGGCTGTTCTCGAGGGTAACAGAGGACAGAACAAGGAGCAATGGTTTCAAATTACAGCTGGGGAGGTCAAGGTTGGATATTAGGAAAAACTTTCTCACTAGGAGGGTGGTGAAGCATTGGAATGGGCTATCTAGGGAGGTGGTAGAATCTTCATCTTTGGAGATTTTTAAGGCTCGGTTAGACAAAACCCTGGCTGGGATAATTTAGGGGGAGTGGTCCTGCTTTTTAGCAGGGGGTTGGACTAGATGACCTCGTGAGGTCCCTTCCAACCCTATTATTCTATGATTCTAAGTCTAAAGCAAATGAAATAGTTTAAAGGTTTCCATTTCCACAGTTTTTCAGTATTGACTTGTGTTCAGTGTTATAAATGTACATTTTCTTAAGTACTCTCTTCAGTGGGGTGGACTGGCCATTGGTCAACTGCCAGCGCACTAAAGGGCTCAGTGGGCCATTTCTCCCACCTCATGGCCCCATCCCCTCCAACTTCGTGGGCCCAGTGCAGTGGCCTGGCCAGAGAGTGGCAGCTGCTCCCCTTCCCCTCCCATCTTCGCCCTTCTCCCTCTGTATGGGCCCAGTGGTGGTGCTCTGCGTGGTGTATAGTGGCTGCTCCTCCCAGGGCCCAGCATAGTGCCCATTCCCCTCTCCCACCACCATGTAAGCCCAACAGTGACTGGCCCGTCCCAGTTCCACCCTTTCCTCTACCCCCTTCTGCCTCCGGTTCTGCCCTTTCCCCCACCCACCTCTTTAAATGCCAGGGCCAATTTTTAGGCCCAGTCATCACTGCTCTTCAATTTGATGCCACCAAAAATCTAGGGGAAGCCATGTACTACTTTGGATAAAACTCAACAGATCAAGGCCATTTTGACCCACATAAAAGCAACAGTTGAGGGAAGAGGCCCACCTAGAACCTTCTTTTTAAAATTGCTATTTTGGGGGGTCTTGTGTCTCCAGAATTGCTAACTCAAAGGACTCCAAATTTGGATCATTAACTTTACTCTGCACCCGCATGAAGCACAACAAAGAAATCTGCCTAAGTATGTTGATTTTAGAAGACCGAAAGGTTCAACCTTTAAACAGATGTCACAAAGCAATTTTAATGATAGCGGCGCTTCTGCACCACTATAATTTACTTTAAGAAAGAATTGTATAGAATTCTAGAATGACATACCCTCCAGCAAACTATTTATACTTCTCCCCACCAAAAAAAATTGGAATTAATTCCGTTTTTAGAATCCAAAGGCTATAATAGAAAGAGAGAACATGAAGAAAACTAGACAAGAGATGCTCTTTCATTTTTGTTGGCATTGGAAGCCTTAGTAATAGCAATGAGCAAGCAAAAGCTAAACTAACAAATCATGATCTGTAGGATGTATACGCAATAGCCTAAAACATCAAAATACAAAGGAAAATTAAAGATGCAGAGTAAAGCTGGACGTTGGTGTCAGAGACAGATACATTTTGAAATCAAACACCATTATTTATTGTATTTAACCTCAGTCATTAGAGAGGATAGTAAATGAAATAATGTCTATGGATGTTAAAAGATGGGAGGGATTGCAAACATTGTGAAAGTCAAGACTAATCCTAGAAATATAGGACTGGAAGATATCTTGATAGGCCACTGGGTCTAGTCCTTTGCAGTGAGGCAGGACTAAGTTTTATCTTCTAGACCATCCCTAACAGGTTCGTCTAACTTGTTCTTAAAAATGTTCAATGATGGAGACTGCACAATCTCCATAAGTAGTTTTCTCCAGTATTTAATCATGCTTGCAGATAGAAAGATTTTCCTAATGCCTAACCTAAATCTCCCCTTCCACAGTTTAAGTCCATTACTAGTCCTGTCTTCAGCGGCTATGTATTTGAAGACTGTTATCATGTCACTCCCACCCCAGGCTTTTCTTCTCCATACTAAACAAACCCGATTTTTGCAATCTTTCCTCATAGGTCATGTTTTCTAAATCTTTAATCATTTCTGTTACTTTCTTCTGGAATTTCTCCAATTTGTCCATCTTTCCTTAAGTGTAGTGCTTAGAATTGGATACAGAAGTCCATTTGAGGCCTTATCAGTGCTGAGTAGAATGGAAAAATTGCTTACAAAACTTTTGCTAATACACCCCAGAATGTTGTAATTTTTTTTATTTGCAACTATATTATATTGGTGACTTTCATTAGTTTGTGAGCCATTATAACCCTCCAGATCTTTTTCTGCAGTGCTTCTTTCTAGTCAGTCATTTCCTGTTTTGTATTGTGCAATTAATTATTCTTTCCTAAGCATAGTACTTTTCATTTCTCCGTATGGAATTTCATCCTATTTATTTTATACCATTTCTTCTGTTTGTCAAGATCATCAATCCTAACCATCATCTTGATAAACTAGAGCGGTGTGCTGAAATCAAATACGATTCAGTAATGATAAATGTTAAATTGGTTTGCATTACTTAATATGACACGTCCAAAACAGCAAAAGTATTAGGTGTAAAATGTACAAGGAAACTCACCACTAGTTAATTCTCAATTGGAGTAATACGAGGGGGGGGGTCCATCATTTTTTAAAAGTACTATATTGGAGAGAGTTAAGAAGATCTACTGCGTCTCTCTGTCTGTCTGAGGCCATTTATATACTAAAAAGTGTGCGTCAATCTCCATGGATTGACACAGCATGATCAATTGAGCAGCCAGTGTAGACCCACTCAATCAATCCCAGAAATGCTCTCCTTCAATGCAATAACTCCACCCCTCGAACAAGAGTAATGCTGCGTCAAAGGGAGAGCATTTCCCATCAATGCAGCCATAGAAGACACCACAGTAAGTGAAAGTAAGTAAGTCAACAGAAGACATGTATTCTGCAGCACATAGATTGTGTATCTCCTGTCAACTTAGTGCTGTAGTGTTGACTGGGCCTTATATTCATGCCCTGAATCTAGGCTGACAATTAAACTAAGTTGCTAAACTAAAATTTCTTCAATAAATTTCACATGAAAAAAATTTGTAAAAGAATTTTTCTCCTAGTCTAAGTATTATGTTGCCACATAAGACACAAGGGATTTGCAATGAGAGAGGAAAGGATCCAGAAGATGATTAATCTTTAGAAAGAAAGAGACACAAAATAAAAGTTTAAGAACCACTGAAATAAATATGAAGTTTTTATTACAAGGAAACTCAGTTTGCAGTAATTCCTTAAGGCACCCTGTATTTCTAGATATACTTCATGTGATCTATTTTCACAAATGTGAAAACAAATATTACTTATCCTATATATTTTCATGACTCTTGTAATTTAATATTCAGACACCATTTACCCTTAATACAACAGGTCTCAATATATACTAGTGTTGGGCCAGGTGCATCTGTAAGCCACCTATTCAAAATATTTAAGTCCAATAATTCAAATTCAAGATTTTCTAACTCACTGAAAACAAAGATTTTATTTATTTATTTATTTATTTTGTTTAGTCATCAAGCTCATGTCTTCTGTAACTTTCTTAACACTTTAGCGTAACATCTATCAGTGCTTATAACCAGATGTTTGGTATTCAGTGCTAAGCCACGATCTTTAAAAGGAGAAGACTCTAGACAACTTCCCTCCAGCGAGTAGCTAGCCAACTTCAAGATCTCACAAAGCATGGAAACAATAAGTAATGCAATCTGAATTTATTTTACTCACCTGTTATGACTCAGAGGACTTCTTTAAGAGAATCTGGTTGACCACTTCAGAAAACCAGCAACATCTGGAGAAAAATTTGAAATGTAAGAAATTATTTATGGAGCCAAAAATATTAATCACACAATTTCTGACTACTAATAGAACCTGGAGTTTTAAAACTTGGCTTGTAAAAGACCTCACATGATTAATGTTTTACTACTATGACACTTCTACTTCACAAAAACTTGCAACATTTTGGACATCACTCCAAACCACGCTCTCCAATAGCAAAACACAACATTGGAAAGTTTGAAGAATGTAATGCTGCATCAAGCTCAAATCTTGGTATAGCTCACCTGTTCTTGGGATGTGGTTATGTGGAGGTTGTGAGCTGTGAGCCCCTACCTCAGCTAGGCATGTGGCTGTGAGTGCTGCCAACTGCAGAGCTGTGAGTCCTATTTCCAGCCAGGAGGGCGGCTGGGAGCCTCCCTTCTTTCTCCCAGTAGAGGAATATGGGGAGAGGGGAACAAGCAGTGAGACAGAGATACTGTTCACCCACCCCAACATTCCTCTCTGCACCCTAGGTAGTTGTGAGGGGGGGAAGCAAGGAGCAACATCAAGGCTTCCTGAATCCAGGTCACTTTTCTCACTTGGGGAGTGCTGTGAGATAAGCATCAGGAGGTGCTGTTCTCTGCCCCCCCTTATGCAGTCTAATTTAGCAATTAGCTGACCTTTGACTATTAGTGGTAAATATGCCCAATGGCCTCCGATGGGACGTTAGATGGGACGGGTTCTGAGTTACTAAAGAGAATTCTTTCTTGGGTGGCTGGCTGATGAGTCCTTCCCACATGCTCAGCATTTAACTGATCGCCATCTTTGGGGTCAGGAAGGAATTTTCTCCCAGGGCAGATTGACAGAGGCCCTGAGTTTTTTTTGCCTTTCTCTGTAGGATGGGGCACAGGTCACCTGCTGATGGATTCTCTGTACCCTTAAGTCTTTAAACCATGATTTAAGGGCGTCAATAACTCAGTCAGAGGTCAGGGGTCTATTAAAGGTGTGTGAGGTTCTGTGGCCTACATACTGTAGGAAGTCAGATTAGATGATTGTTTTGGTCCCTTCTGACCTTAAAGTCTATGAAAGTGACCTGGATACAAAAAGCCCCAACACTGCTCAACGCTCCCTCCCACCAAGCCCCCTTCTAAGCCCCTTCGGGTGAGTAGAGGAGCAGCAATACCAGCTGCTCAGTGCATGCATGTCAGTTTCCCTAGATTGCTTGGAGGGTAGGGGGTATGCAGGGGTTAGAGGTGAAGGGAGAGTGGGGAGGCCAGGAGGACCAGGAGTAAATAGTGAGTCGACGACGGCCGGGGCAATAGGGGATGCCATCGGGTTGCACTCAGAGGCTTGTTGTGTGTAAGGGGTCACCACTACAAAAAGACTAAGAACCACTAATATAGATAATACTGCCTCAAGAACCTGACTTGTTACCATGGCAATTTCCCATATCCAGAAGTCACTTTATAAGGGGCTTGCTATGGTAATCACTGCTTGGTGAGGCCACAGGAGGATTGTGGAGGATTGTGGCAGCTGAGTCCTGGCTGTAGGGGGCAGGGTGAGTCAGGGATGGACCTGTGACCTTGGCCTCCCTGGCCTTCTCTCCCATGGGGTGAGTGCCATGTATATGTATGAGGTCCTGCCACATACTCTGCCCCGCTGCCAGCTTGGGTAACAGTGGGGACAGCTCCACTTCCCAGATCCACCTCTGTTTCTTCACTATAAATCAGGTAAGCTTTAAAAATAAGGATTAATTAGACATTGGATGGGGATGGAAATAACTACTTGTGATTTACCCTCACCTGTCAAAGTCAACAGAGCATTGATTAAAATAAATTCAGATTATTCCAACTATTTAAGATGTAGAGTGCTACAGCAAAAGAGAAAATAGCTGTGTTTGTATAAGAACATGCCAGCTACACTTCTGAGCTGTACAACAGGCATCAATCCCCACAGAAGAGAAGAACACTGCAACTCCATCCACAAGGCAACTCAGCAAATCCCACCCCCTTCAACAGCCACTTAGAGTATCTAGAGAGATAACACATACAGGTAAGATTAATAACATCGTTTCCTTACTTAAACTACAGATATTGGAACACTGCAGCATCTTTAGCCGGATTCAAACTTTTAACATTAGATATCCTAATATATTGTGATAATAATGTAGATCTTTAGATCCCTGGGAAAAAACTCCTGATAGATTAAATTATTTTTCTGGCAACAGGCAAATGCATTAAAAAAAAAAAAAAAAAAAAGCCAGGCTGCTCAAATACTGGCTGGTGGTAACTCTACATCTGAAAAAAAGGTTCAATCCAGCAAAGTATTGACCATACACACTATTTTAAGCTTCTGAATTCAATGGGACTACTGACATGAATAAAACCGAGCAACATCGTTAAGTGCTTTCTGGACGAGATCCTTACTTTTCATGCAGACACAATGCTATGAAAGCAAGAAGTTCTGCTTCTTGGTGAACAAGTCTTGAATCACTCAACACTGACCTCTGCATCTATCAGTCCACACACAGGAAAACAGTGGCATGGTGAAGCACCAGCAAGAGAGAATTAATATATTAAAGGAAGTAGGGAAAGGGTCCCCTAAGAATGCACATTAAGGCAATGGGGGGAGGGGGAGAAATCACACAAAATAAATTTGGTAGCTTATATGACTCCTAATTTGGTTTGAAAATGTGTGAAATAAACCATTTCTTCCTTTCCACTGAGCTAGCTGTACATTTTGCTGCATTGTTTACCCCACCTCCACTACAAAGAGGAAAGCTGAAAATGACAGATAAAATGTTATTTCAAGTATTAGTAAAGAAGCACTCTGACATAACCTTTAAAAACAAAGAGACATTCTCGTCATTCTATACCAGCTAGAATCAAGCATTAGTAAAGAAGCACTCTGACATAACCTTTAAAAACAAACAGACATTCTTGGCATTCTATACCAGCTAGAAATATGAAATTAAAATCCTTTTTTACAATGTTAACAAGAAAAGACACATATGCTTGTTACTAGTAATGGAAACCCGTATGTCCTACTTTATACACAGAATTTCTATACAATAGAAGTTGGGATTGATACATATAACAACTTTCTATCATAGTTAATCTTTTGTCCAAAATGAAGTAACAGATTATCTATCTATCCATCCATCCACCCACCCACCCATCCACCTACCTACAATGGCAACACTGCACATATATTGCTATGTCAAAAGGAAACACCTAACACAAATATAAAGAAAAAAGTATTTCTTTCAAGTCACTATAATCACAATATTCTGAACAGAAATAACGTGTTCAGTGCGTTCTCCTTCTGGCATCATTTTACTACAGTACAAAACTGAACAAAAATGGCCTCACTATTGCATAGCAGTCACTAAGGCTAGCTTCAGAAATAATAGCAAAACAGAAAAAATGATGTTTTGAAGAGGGGAGGGACTCTACTATCGTATTAAGGAAACCAAAGTTGTTTTGATGTTCAACAATTTAACATTTTAACAGCTCCAGTCATTCAGTGGCTATTTTAAATTCCATTATTACATGGACTTTTCACCTTTTTTTTTTTTGCCACTCAAACACACGCTTGATTTTATTTTCTTTTAACTGGGTAAGGTACATTATAGTGAAAAGAAAAAAAACAAGAATTGAAGTTACATTAATCTAGAAGAATATTTATATTTTACAGACATACACAAAGCCAAACTGGCAGACAGAAAAAACCAATATTATAATTTACAAGTAATACCCGTGAGAACAAAAATTAGAATGAATTCTTTCTCATCCATTGAAAGGAACCCATCGTACATTCTTCTGATTGATACAATCCCTCACCTGCTCTGAAGCTTGCAATCAATAAAATCCCAATGTGCCTAAAATAAACTGCTGGTCAATGCCCTTAATCCATATTCTCCCTGCACCAAGCTGATCCAAAAAATAGTCATAGTATATCTTTACACATCATTAATAGAGTTTAAACCAAAGATTAAAAGTTTACAATCCTTGTAATTCCCACAAAACTAAACAGAAAAAATATTGAGGTATTAACAGACCTACACTGTGAATGTGAAATATCCCGCTCAGCGTGTTACCTGGTAAAATAAACATCTGGCTGACCACTTAATTAAGTTACTATATTTTCTTTACCAAGATGCCAAAACAAACGATCTGAGGTAAAGATAGACAAATGTACTTAATAGTAATGTTTCCATTTAAATGAATATTAATTTCTATACTTTATTTAGGCCTATATTTAGTTATGCTTAATCTTCTTAATTTAAAAATGTATAATATAGAGCATTAACTAAGACTCCACTGTAGCCTGTGCTAAAATCAATGGACGTAGAAAAGTAATCCTATATTTGTATACATTCAAGACTCTACAAATAGTAACTAGTTAATTTTTACAACTTGCTTCTCAAATATTATTATTCCCATTTCACAGATGGAAAAACTGTAGCAGAGTGAATTTCCCATGGCTGCACAGTGAGCAAAGATCCGAGTTCAGAACTTCTTGATTAATAATAAAAACGAGAGTCCTGTGGTACCTTATAGACTAACAGATTTTCTTCGGTATAAGCTTCCATGGGCTAGCCCACAAAAGTTTATGCCGAAGAAAATCTGTTAGTCTATATGGTGCCACAGGACTTTCGTTTTTGCTGTACACAGACTACCACGGCTACCCCTCTTGATTAATAATGTTGAACTCATTCCTCCAAAGCGCACAGCATCCTAATAGTACAATGGCTATTGTTACTAGCCTTGTTACGATTGTGAAAAATGGGCTCTATAGTGATGTGGATCTCTGTTCCAATGGAACTACAATGACAATTCACCTTAGGAATCTATTGTGTCATTGACTGGACACTGGATGATAGCTGTTTAGTTACTACTGACATAGGTCAGATTTGAAAAAGCATTTTAAAATGATGAATATTTCTGTACCCCATTGTGCAATCCTCCCTTGGACTACCCATTCCTTTGGGATTGCCCTTACCAATGATATTTCTCCATATTCTAACAATCAGATTGCCTCAATTATCTCCCTGCCAATCCAGTACAACGTGACGACTCCTTTACCAAAATCCCAAATCTTTTAGTCCATACATCATATGGAATTGGTTAACTGTCGCCTGCTCACTATTTTTACTTTTATGACTATTTTTGATGTAAGATAGGAAATATTCCCAATCTAATTAGAAAATGTTAGTTTTATTATGTGAACCTGAAGAAAATTCTTCACAAAACTCCCCAACGGTAAATAAATGGATAAAAAGTAATAAAACAGATTTCACAGCTAAATAATAAAACTAAACATTTAAATTAATTACCTCTAACAAAGTAGCCAACTGAAGTGGTATAGCATTTCAGACCGCACACAGTTCTCAATATGCAGGGTACTATACATTATTGAGCACAACTGACACCCAGTTTCTACCTCTGTAAAAAACATCCATCTCAGGAATTTACCTCCAATTCTTCAAACAGTTTCTCAAAAGGTCTAAATGTACTCTTTTAAAATGACAATTAAGTTTGACTGGCCAGCTAATTTAGTATCCTCTCCCTCCCGTCTCCCTCCTCCCCCCCACAAGTAGCTTGAAACTCTTTGAAACTTTCACAGAAAGAGACTACAATACAAGATAATACACAAGACTGCCTAGTAAATATTTACTTAAAACTAATTTTAAACTCTGCTAACCTGAATGCACAATATAAAAAGGAACAACTAGTGTACAGTTTCTTTACAGACAGCGTAACAAAAGTCCCCTGTAGTTTAAAAATGACATTTTAAGTTTTAAAAATTTAAAATTAGAAAAGGATCTGTTATTTTGAATATATTTATTTAGAAAACAGATATTATATCTGAATTGCTTTTTTTCAGGAAAAAATCTAGGATTAAGTCTGATCCAATCTTAACTTCTAGTATAGAGTGGTCTACTCCAGTTAAATGAAGGAGCACAGGAAGACAAACACAGGTCTAAGTTCCATTCCAAGAGGAAGAAACAATATAATTCCATCAAAAACATTCTTATTGGGGGAACTTCCAGAGTCCCATTCTCAGGGTAAAATGCTGTGGCAGAACTCAGGAATCACATGAAGTATGTCTTGAGGGAGAGGATTAGAAAAGAGTGAGAAACAATTAGAAGAATCAACCCCTCTGGAAATTAGAAGAATGATGCAACTGAGAAAAATAAAACAATATAAAGAAATTGATTTCTGTGGGTAAGAGTTCAGGAAAGCAGCAGTTTGGGATAAAAAAAATCCCAAACTTGCAATGTAACTCAAGTGGTTGCAGAGGTTTCCATTTTCTAGTGTCTAGATGTCTTTAAAGATTTCCAAAACAAATATTTATGCAAAAATATCTAAAACAGCATATTCCAAAGGACCATATGTTATTACTTTCTAGAACATATGGATTTTAAAACAACAAACTCAACTCTCCCAAAATATGAACCCTTTAAAAATACTATAGAACTTTATTTATTTTCCAAATCATAAAGGGAGGACAGGGGGGTGGAGGGGGTGACATTAATACCACTAAATGGATCCTCACGTTTAGGTCGGGTCTACACTGCGGGGCTAAGTCAACCGGAGATACAGTTCCCATTGACTTAGTTACTTTGACTTACCACGCTGTTTTCACTCGGCTGCGTCAACCGGCAATGCTCTCCTGTTTACACAGCGTTACTCCACTTGGAGGGGTGGAGTTACTGCATCGATGGAAGATCAATTCTGGGATCGATTGAGCTGGTCTACACTGGCTGCTCAATTGATCTCGTGCATCAATCCATGGGTATTGACACAGAATTTTCAGTGTAGACATAGTTTGTATAGCTCATCTGCACCAGGAGCTCAATCAGCTCTCAAACAAGTCAGTGGAAAGACTGCCACTAACTGCAATAGGATTTGGAGCAGTCCCTGAAAGAATAGACAAGAATAGCCATGTAATGCAATGAGCCTCCAACTAAGAAATTGAAAAAAAATCCTATACTATTTTCAATTACTAACATCTTTTATATAGTAATCAATTACTATCTAAGATAGACCTCAGATACATCACAAACTGTTGTAACCACATTATTTTACAGCCACAGGGCTTAACTGAAGCAGGGCTTCTGGAATTGGTTCTGGCAATAATCTATGTACTAGAAATAGAGCTCCAGTTTCTATTAGTTGCCTGTTGACAGATCAGGCACATACTAAATGGTAAACTGCAACAAAGAGACATTCTAAATTAAGAGAAAGGAATATGAAGAAAATCTATTCCTATTAAGAATGTTAACATGGAACCTAGAAGGTTCTCCGAAAAAACACTATTTCCCTACAATCTCTGTACAATACCCCTTTGTGAAATGACTTGGGGAGTCTAAACATTCTTGTAGGCAAGCACTTATATTACAGAGAAATGTCACAAATGTCACAATTAAAACCTTTGCTGATAATTTTTTTTTTGACAGAAAGCATGACTGAATTTACATGAATACTGCATCCATGGTTTATATGTCCTTGTGGACAGAGGCATTCAATGCAGTCAATCAGCAACTGCTAATAACTACATGTATTTAAATTAGGACATATTGCTGGAATTCTGCAATTGATTGACTTGATTGAGCAAGAAAAGTTTTCTTGTTTTTAAAGAATGTTCATAATTATCCCTTTAGTTAATATCTACCAGTTTGTTGACGACAACAAAAGCTATGAACAGCTACAAAACCTAGGACCATAAAAATGTAAAAGAAATAAATAAAAAGAAGTGGAAAGGAAAAGGGAAACAATGCTAAAGTATTAAACAGAAGGAAAATCTGTGAGATACTATGAG
The DNA here is from genome assembly GCA_007922175.1 of Pelusios castaneus. NCBI lineage: Eukaryota > Metazoa > Chordata > Testudines > Pelomedusidae > Pelusios > Pelusios castaneus. The sequence continues at coordinate 4,646,877 of ML685768.1, forward strand.
CACTTTTCTTCCAGAAGCCTTGTCCAGAGATATTAACATATCTACATATTCAACTGATACAAGCAAAACTAAGTGCAAACACTTTACAGATCTCCAACAACTGAAGCTAATACCTGTGGAGAGGCAATGCCCATGGCTTTGAAAGCAGCAATACACGACAAACATAACTAGAAGTCACACTGTTGGAAGACGAGTTAATAAGTCATGAACATGCTACTAGATTCTCAAAATTCTTTGGTCCTTTCAGGTGTCATTTCAAGGCTTTATATCCACCTAGGAAAACTACAAATTCAGTAAAGATAATGTCTTAAGCATAATGTCCAAATTTGTTAAATTTCCATACAATTATTCTTCTCCTATTCAAAGCTTTGAAATCCCCAGTTGTAATAAGTATAAATAAAAGTAATTTGCAAAAATAAAGTTCCCACAAAACCACATACAGAAATTCTAAAGCGGTTCCCTGTGATAACAAGTCTCAATCATCCAGCTAGCCAGTGATTCTTAATGATTTTGCCAAGTTATAAGTACTGCAGAGTTCACTAAAAGTGAGCCTCAAACAGAAAATCTGCAACAACAAAAAACCCCACTACAAATAACCAGTTCAACACATACACCTAAGAAATTTTTGGACCTAAAGCTAATAATATGGCTCAGAACGCACATTACAGTATCCAAGACTTTGTGACTACCCTCCAATTTATACACCACAGCTACCACATTGGATGCTTCTTAGAAATAATTATGAATAAGTGAGATATAATTTAGAATAATTTAAGCACAATCTATATACCATCATGGCTCTAAGGACTTCAAATATAAGGAAATCTGTTAAGGAATATCTGCTGTAAGTGTTCTCATCATAGTAATAAAGAATATCTATTGTAAAGTGTTTCTCATCTGTACATCTCAAAGCACTTTATAGAGGTCAGAATCATTAGCCCCATTTTACAGACAGGGATATGGAGATGACCCAGCAGCTCAGTGGCAGGACTAGGAATGGAACTCAGGTCTCCTCTCCTGAGGCATAGCCCAGTGCTCTATTTAATAGACCATACTGCCTCCCTAACTGATCCTCTTTCCATTTGTCCTTGGCTAGAATGACACAGCTGGGCAAAAATTGCAGAATGCTGTGCACCACGGTTTTTCATATTCAGAACAGGTGTTTGTTCTGACTGTGCACATCACCCTTCCTACATGGATAAACATGTTTTTGTCCCGGTAAACCTTTGGGAACCGGTGTTCATACAAATATCTGTATTTACCTCTGAACAGTGGTATTTTTATGCAGGGATGGAAAAATATATTCACTATTTCACAGTTTTTAAAGTTTCAGTCATCCCATTAGGAAGCAGAAACAATATCAGGTGACCACACCCAGCACATAGTGCAAGTGAAGTGTTTAAGCAATTTGTAAGCTGATGTTTGTTTACAGAAACTTGTCAAACCACCACAAACAACATAGTTATAAAAAATCAAAAGTCTCATGGACAAAATGGCTAAGTCCAGATAAACTATTGACAATTTACCAGCTTAATTTAAATGCCATGAAAACAGTTTCGTAAAACTGGAACACACGCTGATATCAAAATGTCTGTTTTATCAGTTTCAATGAGAACACATGAGACACCACTGGCTTCTGATGTGGACTAGAGAGAGAAAGAGATATTTTCAATCCTGTGTGAGAATACATTTAAAAAATAAAACTGGACAAATTTACACCTGTATTACTTGGAAGACAACGGGGGTTTTTTGTTAGTCACCAGGGTGAGAGAATACCTACCATTCTGAAAAAGTTTAATATGAATCCAAGTTCACTAATCTCACACACAGTTTCTGCCTCCTCCCCACATCATGGGCGAAATCTTTGTCCTGCTTACATCAATGGCAAAATTCTCATTGACTTCAAAGGAGCCAATAGTTCAACCCATACAAACAATCCTCCCCTAGCTCCCTTCTCTTAAACAAAGTAGAATGTTAGAACACCGCATAAAAAAATCATTCCACTCCTCTCACAGCCCAACTAAAATGCAACAAAGGTAAGGCAGAGCTCCACAGCAGTCCTGCAGGCATCCTTTGTTCTCATGCTAAGGTTGTTTTCAAATACTTCACTGCTGGCTGGAACTGCTGCAGATTCTGCGGTCAAAACCTTGGTGATGAGGAAGTAGCTCTTGGGGCAAACAGGCTCCAAAGAACATTTGCCAAAAAGCTTAATAAGCTTTAGAAGGGCTTCAGAGCATATTAGAATTATCAGAGTAACTCCTTATAAAGCTGTAGAAGCAGCATATTCAACACTGCCTGGAAAGTGATGGTTAAGGCAGAAGTGTTCTACCCAGCTCTCGTTGACAGCAAGGACAAATTAAAAATATATTCATTTCAGATTCTAAAGAGCAGATAATTACCTATTTCAAATAAAAGATACAAGAGTTGCAGCACTTATTGCAATTTCCTAATATTACACACACACACACACACACATACAGGGATTTTTTTAAGCCATTCCACACTGGTTTGGCATACTGGCACCTATTTTCCCCTGGCTGGCCCTGCTGCCCAGCTGAGGTCAGCAGGGGAAAGGAGCGGATCTCCTTTCCCCTGCTGACCCCGGCCCCAGCTGGGCAGCGGGGCCGGCAGGGACCAGGAGCCGGGGCTGGCAGGGGCCAGGAGCGGCAGCTGCGGGCGAGAATCTGGCCCACCAGGGGCTGGAATCCGGCCCGCAGACGCTAGTGGGAGCTGCAGCCAGGCTGCAGCTTTTTCAAATCTCCCGCCTGAGCATGCTCAGATGCGTGGCTCTGAGTGGGAGCAGCCTGGCCAGGGAGCAACTGTGGCCACCCCTGCAGCTCCAGCCATGTACGGGGGGAAGGGTCCGGAGTTCAGGGGGGCTGAGAGGAGAGGGGAAGAGGCCCAGGGGTCAGGCAACCGGTGGGGTGGGCAGGGAAGGGGCAAGGAGGGTGGGGAGCCAGCGGGAGGGAGCAGGGTGGTTTGGAGAGGCCCCGGGGGGTGGCGGTGGTGGAGGGTCCTGACACCCCCACCGCTCTTTGCCGGCATTCCGGCACTTGTTTTTTTTTTTTTTTTTTTTTTAAGAAAAAAAGCACTATATATATAAAATGCAAAATTAGTAAGAAAAAAATAGAGGTACTGGGAAAAACTAAATGCCTTTAATGGTTTCAGTAAAATAGTGTTATGGTTACATTTAACCCAAAACAAGAACCTTACTCAGTTTTCTCTCTCTAGTTTTCCTGCCTCTTGAAAACCTTCAATAGTTTGCAAAGAACTCTGGCAATCATGAGCATCCTCAACTCTCATCCAGCTGCCCTTCGGATGGGGGTTACAAGCCCATGAAGTGGTAATTCTTTGATGCCAGCCAGAGGAAGGGAAAATTAGTTTGCTACTGTTTGGTAGGAGTTAAAACTATACTCAGTTTTGCAGATGGTGAAATAGCCTGCCCCAGGGACAGTGGGAATTCAACAGCCTCTAAGAAATATGTTAACTGTGGTTTTGTGCACCACAAAGAACCTTTTCTTTGCCTTTTCAATTTTTGTCATTCTAGGCCAATTCTGGAGCCCGTTTGTTTAAACACTGCTACAGACTATCATCTTCATTTTCAGAAAATTACACAATATGTTCTGGTAATAAAATCTTTGTGTTTTATTGGCCCTTTTTCATCAGCTTTGTAAAGCAGATAGTCAAAGTAAACAACAGATAAAGTAGTAAAGTATATAATGCTGTTTAAAAGCTATGACAGCATGCTTCAGTTCTTTGCCAAAGTCCCATCATGTCAAATAGTAGTATTTGACATATATTTCTTTAAACTCATTTAGTTAAGTTCTGTAAAAATAGCAAGTATTTTGTCACATTAAGAATATCTGGTGAAAACATTTTATTTTCCCTCAATTTCTACTTTTTTTTCACTGTCCAAAACAGTAGTTCCCGTAACTATAGTCACCATATAAATACACACACAAAGAGAAAAACTGAAGAGTTACAGATGTAAATTATCCAGACATATAGGGAAAATAGACCAAAGCTGATTTCCCTCTATTTTTACCAAATTAATATTAACTCTTTAAAAAAGATTATTGTTGGTTTGGTTTGTTTGGTTTTTTTAACTTCTTCTGTGCAAAAGGTCCTTGAAGGCTGCACTTGCATATTGTAGGCCAATTATAGAGACTCAAAATTTCAAAGTGTCAGATTAATTGAGTTTCCATAGAATAAGGCAAGGACATCCCACCTAACCTTGGCCCAATTGAGGGTCACATTGGCAAAATGCTGAGAAGCTAAGGGCTGGACATAAAACGGATACGATTCAGATGCTCTTCAAAAGCTACACATCCATATTAAAAAGGAGGCTTGTAACCCAACATGCACTGTACTACCTTTATCCAAACAGAAGACGTAGGACTGAATTTTCATGGAACGCATTTTACAATTAAAGACGAACGCAACTGTGTTGTAGAACCTCAAAAGTTCTTAGGCCTCACTTAACACTGACAAATGCACAGATGGAAACAAGTCTGCTCACTTGTATGTTAGTACTATTAAAAGAGGTATTAATTTATAGAGATGTGATTAGCATTGGACTTATGACATGCTTTGAGTTGCTGCATGGAATAATCTCACTTTTAATCCTTGTATCCCATGTTACGTGGCAATATTTAAGTGTTTGCTCTGTAACTATTAAAGTGTGTGGTATGAAACTGGAACCCCCCCCCCCAGTCAGTAAAGAAGCGTCACCAAGTGTGAGATACTAGTTTATCACAAGCATTGTCACCTCCTGCCCACAAAAGGAGGCCTAGAGGCACCAGACGAATCACTGTGGAACACTGGTGGACAAAAGACGTCATTGATTGCACCTCCCTTCCCCTCCGTGAAGAGGGGATGTGCACAAACCCTTATCCCAACACAATTTGAACTCTGGGAAAAGGAATAAAAATCCCCGACCAGAAAGACGGGCATCACTGTTATTTGGAAAGGGCAATACTTCTAGGCATAAGCAAGGGCTTCACCAGGAACTTACTTTGGTTTAGCCCGAAAGAGCATATCGAACTTGCACATTACAGCAGCTTCTATTACTTTTTTAAAACAAATCCTGTAACTCACTTGTTTGTGACCTCCTTTAACCTTGTAAAAAATACTCATTTCTTTTTCCTTGTTAATAAGCCTTTAATTAGTTTAATATAGGATTGGCTATAAGCATTGTCTTTGGTGAGAGATCTAAGGATCTGGGGTGAGTGACTGGTTCTCTGGGACTGGGAGTAACCTGAATATTATTGTGACTATTGGTGTAAGGGACCATCTATCACAAAGGCAAGTTTACCTGATTCGCAAGATAGATGCAAGTACCCAAAGAGATTGTCTGTGTCTCTAGGATACTACAGGGCTTGAAGAGCTCACACCTGATATTTGGCTGGAAAAATCTAAGTATAGACCCCACAACCAGGTTGGGGTTTGTGCTCTGCTTTTGACAGACTGCTCTGAAGTTGGCAATCACAGCCATGAGCCATTCCAGACACCTTGACAGTTACAATCAATCAATGAATCCTAGGAACCAGAGCAAGCAATGTTGAAGCATTTCTTTTTTCAAGGTGGAAATTCACCACCGCAAACAACATAAAATAAAATAATAATGGGAAGTTCTGTGGGACCCTATGCCATGTAGGAAATCACAAGATCACCCTTGGCTGCCTGGTATTTTTCACTGTAAGTCAAAAGGGATGTTTATCTGACCCCAATATTTTAAAGCCTAATAGAAACCCTGTTTTTAATTCTTTGAAATCTTCTCCTTGTAATGGTTGCAGGGAGTGAATGCAAAGTACAGTTGTTGGCTTATCCTCAACTGGCAAAACACTAAGATAACTTGAGTCTGATCATTTATTGGTCTCTTACAAAGCTCAAAAGATGGACACATTATAACTAGGGTCTATTACTCTGATTTGTCAATACATTTTTAGGCTCCGAAAAAGCAGAGGGTTACTTATTTTGCATCCAAAGCTATTAACTGTTCACTCCTCTCTTTCTAAAACACTGCCTCAAAGCCTGGCCCCATTGAAATCAATGGGAGTTTGGTCACTGTTTCCATTAGAGCCAGGATTTCACCCTCTGCTTTCAATTGCAAAATTGCTAAAAGCTTTTATCAAAGTGAGTTTAAATGGGAAGGGAGCCAGTGAGGTGGCAGAGAACAAGTATATTGGTATTCTTGGACCCACTGTAGCTCAGATACATTTAAAGGTGATGCAAGCAGGCTTGAGATCTATGGTATTGTTTAGTACTATCATCACCAATGACCCTCAACACATCTAGTAGTTGGTTGAAGAAATAATATTCACTTCATCCCCAAAGCAAGCTTTCTATCCTGAAAAAGAAAGAGCCACACGATTTTTTGGCTTCTACTGGAAAAAGTACGAGACACCAAGAGATGTCAAAACACAGTCAATTACCTACTTGGATGGCAAGAGCAAAAAATAAATATTTATTTTTTCACATGCTTTTTTTTTTTTATAAAATCTTCCAGCACCCATTTTTTGTGTCCTCTTTAGAGTTCTTAATATTAACTCCATTTTTCATGCCATTTTTCTCTTGGCTTGAGAGCTTATTTGCCAGTCACCTTCTTTCCTATTAGGCAAATATTGATATTTTCATGTTTTTAAATGGAGCTTAATATTAACATGTCATTTCTGTTTATTTCCTTGTGTGAGGGGGGGGGGGGGGGGGGGGGGGGGGGGGGGGGGGGGGGGGGGGG
>ML685768.1:4658687-4738377 GCA_007922175.1 Pelusios castaneus
ACACACACACACACACACACACACACACACACACACACACACACACAGAGGATGAGCAAAGGAAGTTCACACACAGGATGGGCAGAGGAAGTTCTTTTTAAAAACTCTTAATAAATCTCACGAATTTTTAGTGGTCTGACTCATGATTTTTGAGTTCATGAGACTGCCTATGCTAATTATACCATATACTTAAAATTGCAAGCTCAAGAGCCATTGAATTCCATTTGTTCCCCACACACACTGCCAAAACGTTTGCACAAACTAGCTTTAAAGGATTCTTTAATAAACTCTGAGTTTCCACACTGGACCAGAGCAAATTTTCATTCCTTATCTACAGGATTAGCATCCAGCAGCTGTACATTAGTTTAAGACCTCTTAGAGGCAGAGCCGGCTATTGTTAATCATTGCCTTTGAAAATGGGCTGCTGGCACAGAGCGACTCTACTCTCCAACATCCTTTTTAGTGCTGATAAACTAAAGGAAGAGAGATGAAGAAATCTATCAGGTTATACTTTAAACCATCTTAGGTGGTCCCCATAGGCTTTTGATTTAAAAAAGAGTCAAATATCAAACTGAAATGGTCCTCTTTCTTGTTTTTTCATTAGCGCTGCTTCAAAAAGGGCTATCAAAGAAAGACGGATACATGAAAAATGCATCTCTTTACTGTAAATCAGCCTAACAAAGCATCCAATCACTTCCCACTCAGCTCCAAGTTCTGTTTGTGTTCACATGCAAGTGATTAAGGACATTGTTTGAAACTTAAATCCACATCTGTTGTTCTGTGGTCTTTGGAAATCAGATGAATTTTTCTGACAATTGTTTGCAAGGATTATAATCACAAGCATCTGTAACAGTATCCTTAAGTGCAGGAAGAACACCGTAAGTCTGAAAAGCCTTTTAACCTTTTTCCCATTTAAAAATACTAAAAAATCAATTTGCAAAATAAACTGCATGTCTATTCTCAGTTGGATATTATTTCTTAAGAAAGAAAAATATGCAGAATTTAATTTAGAATTTCTATCGGTTATTACCAATGGTCTCTAAGCAGTGTAACAGCCAGCAAGTTCAGCTTTTATATGGTAAAGTCAGTCTGTAACATGGGTGCAGAAGTGACAGAACACTAAGGGGATACAAACAGGGAAAGTGTGGTTTCTTTATAAAACTATGATATTGACAAAATTTTCCACTCTGTTAAGCAATTGTTATACCCAAAAGGTTTGGAATGGACTGCACACGGAAATTACAGACAAACTTTCTTTAATAACTGGTTTCCAAAATCTGCATCTGAAAATTAGTTTAGAAATAAAAATAAATTATTGTTATATAAAACATTTCATATTGAAGATCGGTATTTGTTGTGTCCCCATCATCACAGACCTTGCATTTAAACACTAACAAAATAAGGAATAGATTCTACCAACCTTACTCATGTTGAGTAGTACCTCATTCGGCACAGAGTCTTACTGAGGTGCTCAGATCCACGATGATTAATTTCTATTCAATTGGCCATGAAGTACTTTCAAAGTAAGGTGCCACTCAGCATGAATAAGGGCATGACATTCTGTCCCTAAATATGCTCCAGAGGAAAAAAAGTTGCACAGTAATGAGAGTGGTGCTATACTACAGCAATTTCCTTTTCAAAAAAAGGAAAGCACTGTTGAGTCTTTTCAGGCTGGCTGCACCCAGCAAACGTGCATAAATGGTCACGGACTTGGAGAAAGAAAAATTCAATTCCTGAGCTCAGTGAGTTAATAGATTGGCTTCTCATACACCAAATTAAATCTGAAGCCCCTTTTGAATTAATGCACATGATGTGAGTATAACTATTAACAGAACATCACAATAAATAGGAAAGACCCGAAGACACAGATATTAGCTCACCCAATGTTTCATGCTTTACTTTTCACACAAGAGCCTCAGCCTCACTTCCCCAGTCCAGTCTGTACTTTTACTCTTTTCTAGCATTCTTCAAATAGTTGTTTCCTTTTAAGAAGGTTTCTGTCTGCTCAAACTCGTTAAGGCTGAAGCCAAAACCTTGAGAACAGAGGTGTGTCTCAGGTCAGCCTGTACTAATTCTGAATGACAAAGCATTTTAGTGTACTACAAACCAGGTAGACAAGACAGCACTAAATTAGTTAAAGCACTATCTGTAACCTAGTTTGTAATTCTGCTCTGAAAGCAAGATAACATTATGATGCTGTCTGAAATATGAGTGATCACTTTATAAAACTGTGAATATGATATTATAAAACTGCAATGGATATTACAAGATATGCCATGTAAGGTACCATTGGAAATACTATAATTTGCTAAGTATAATACTATGATTTGTGTGAATGTATCATCTTTGTATTGTAAATTATGGAAATGTGTGAGGTATCTGTATCCAAATCTGGTGCTATGCTACTGCGTGACATCTCCCAGGCATTTTAGCAACAGCACGGTCAAGCCTGCTTGATGACTCACGGAGGGCAATTAACGATGAGCCCAAGGAGAGAAGCCAGAGACTGGGCCTGAGTCATCAGGAAACATAGGGACATGCCTGTGGTCAGCGGCAGGACTGAAATTCCCATCAGGCAGAGCAGGCATCAGCCTGAGGAGCCAGCATTCTAGGGGTACCTAAACAGTGGCAGGTTACCACATGGGCCACCGAGGCCTGTGCCCAGCAACCCTGGCCAATTAGTGTCCCCACATGAGCGCAGAACTCTGGCCCTGCTCCTGCTCCTCCTCTTCTCATCCCCCTGAGGCCCTACCCCAGCCAGGCTGGAAACTAGAGCCCAGGGATAAACATATTCCCCCTACCTGGTTGTGTAAGCCCCACTCCACCTCCCCCACCAGTGCAGAAAAAACAAAGATCAGCTGCAGGTGGGGCAGAGGGACTGACGATACTGCACCCGGGACCATGTAAAGTGAAAATCCAGTCCTGTTCAGAGGGATTGCAAGTACCTTTCTCTGCCCATGTGCTGTGTGCTTGTGTTTGAAATAAGCCACATGGCAGAGACTATAAAATGCAGCTGTACTACCTCCATCTTATCTTCATTCCTGCCTCCTACCTCTGAATCTACAATTCTACAACTGAAGCTTTGTAACAAGGGATTGAGACACCCATCCAGGTACTGGATGTACTCCAGAGGAACTGTACCAGCCTGCAATCTCCTCAATACTGCTAAGGTTCTGATATGCATTGACTTCAAAGTCATTTGTTTTATCTGATTGCTTTGACCATTTAATCTCATCTTGTCTGTTTATTTTCTTTTCTAATAAGCCTTTGGCTTTATATACTAAAGGGCTGGCTGGCAGCGTGGTATTTGGGTAAGATCCCAATGAGTACTGATCTGCTAGAGTGGCTCACCCTTTGGGGATCAGGAGAACATTTTATACAGTGAACAAAGTTTCAAATAACTTCTCACTTCACAGGATTTAGCTGCTGATTGGGAACCAGAGACTGAATTGCAATACAGAGGTGTGTATATTTCTTTTGGGGGAGTAACTGATAGGCAGTGTGGAGAATCAGGAGCACCGCTATAGGTTGGTGAATCGAACATCAGCGTTAGCCACCCGGTTTTAGGAGAATCTCCTCTCCTTTTTGCAGCCTGCCCTGACTTTGGCATTTTCAGGTGGGCTGTCCTAGGCATGTGCAGGGCACAAATATTTTCTCACAAACAATTTATATACAACCTAAAACCCACAATGTGTGTATAGCTACATGGAAGAGAGTGTGCACATGCATTTGTATGAGAGTGTCAATGCAAATAATATGTTCTATCAATTCCTTATCACCTTTTCTTCCGATTGCCTCATGGCTAAAAAGCTCAATGAAAGTCATATATGCAGTAGTCCCAAGGGCCTCTTTCACTTTATCCCTCTGAAATTGTACCAAAAGCCTATATGGATTCTCTCTAAGAACATCTGCTTTTTTGTATTTATCCAGCTAAACAAAGAGTCCCCCCTTTTCCCTGGCCAATACCATAAAGTATTTAATGCACCAGCAGGGACTAGCAGCCTGAAAATCAATCCAATATTTTCATAAAAATGATTCACAGACTCACATAGACTTTGAGGCAGAGTAAGGGGACCCTTTAAAGCAGTCTTGGATGGGAAAAGCCTGCACTAATTTTCAGCAAGGGGAGGTACCAGTATAACATGCAACCCACTGATGATTGATTTCATCAGCTTAAACACAGAAGAAAACCAGGAAAGAGTTATTTGCCCCAGATTCTGCAACCCCTACTTTGAAGTATCATCATAGTAGCTAGTGTAATGTCTCTTGTGAGCGAAATCTAGGCAGCTAAGAGATAAGACTCAAAGTAACAGATCTAAGGATGAAAAGAGGTCAAAAAGGGGAACCAAAAAAGGTTGATGAGGTAAGAAAGATCAAAGGTGTCCAGATGTTACTGTAAAAAAAGCCTTTTTCTCAGTGAGATAGCAGCAGTTACATGCCAGTACCTCTCAACAGCCATACATGAATGAGAAGTGCTCTTACTAAGTGTGATTCACATATACTTGTGTATGGTACACAAAATGCATGTACATACAAAGCTAACCTTATATCTCTTGCTGTTCTATTCATCAATGAGTTAACACCATATTCTATCTTTAAAACAAATATTTTATAATGTCTCAGATAGAAACTACTCTATCAATAAGGTCTACAAGATGCACATGCTTGTTGAACTATCTCCTACTCCACTGATAGATTGAAATAGCATGAGAGGAACAAAGAAAGACAAACATACAATATTTAGCTTGCTTTTACTTTCATAATTTCAATTAAAAATATGCAGTTTACATGGAAGGAAAATCTGTTTATGCCAGAGTCACTGATTAATTAATTTCTCTGTATTTCTCTCTTACTTTGTGTAGTATTACACTAAAAATCAGCAAGACCCTGGTTATTCTGCTATCTGGATCAGTCTGGCTGGGAATAGAATGATTTGCACACTTCACTATTCTGTCTGTTTCTGTAATTAGATTTGCGTTTATGAATTGATAATGTGATCTGCTTGTACAAGACATCTTTCATTTTCTTCAGCTCCTCTGATACTTAAACCACCTCCATTAAAGTATAAGCCAAATATTGGCTAGTGTGATGAAAAAGCCAGGTAACTTACTTTCACCTAAATGATTAAGGGAAGTAACATCCTGCTACTCTTTTAGGTATGTTGAAAGATTTTCATGGCTCCTGGAAGAAAGAAAGTGTTAGAGAAAGAGGAGGCAGCAATGGAAGTACTGGGTGAAAAAAAGGGCATGCAGAATGGAAGTGTGATGCAGAATTTTAGAGTTTATTATAACAGATCATTGATCATACATATCAACGAACAAAGACGATATGCTTTCAAAATATTTGAATGTTACATCTTGTGTATACAACCCCTTCTTAGGCTGCAAAATGACAAAAAAGTTGATAAGTAAAGTCTCTTCTGTATGGCCGTGTTGATGCCTTCCATTTCTCCAGCACTTTTAGACATTAGAGAGGGCATACACAAGTGAGTTTTTTCTGTAGCCTGAAGCCAGAGACCTTGAAATTGCTACTTATACAAGCAGCTTACATATGGACACAGTAGTCACTTGGAGGATGAAAAGAACACTTGAACAGACTTCCTCCCCAAATCCTTTAACCACAGAGCATTCCCAGAGCTCCTTTGGTGCCACCTGGCACCAATGACTTTTATACCAGTCAGTCTTACAAATTCTGGTTGGAGACCAATGAAAGTGGGACAATATTTTCTGTTGTACAAATCTATCACAGAGGTCTGGGAAGTTAGGTTTATGTTAATAACCCCTCAGAATGACCACATTCTTGCATTCCAGAAGTACAGTGATCAATGACACCAAATGTTTTCAGAAGGATGAAATCTGACAATAAAATTATTAAGGGTCATCATAGCAAATTCAAAGTTGGATAAATGCTCATTAACACTTATAAAATGAAAAGATGCAGATATTTACAGGCAAGTTTTTAGGTTCCCTGGATTTGCAAAGGTTCACATTCAGCATTAGGAGCCAGATTTCCAATAGTGCTCCATGGATGCAATACATACAGCTACCCATTCTGAAAATCTATACCATCATATTTGTAAAACTGATGGATCCACCCATAAGTACTGAGGAATGTATTAATGAAGGGATATTGAAAAAACATCCTTGTGCATGGCAGATAAGAGAGGGCATTCCCATTATGTTAACAGAAGGTGCACATCTATTTGGCCATGTGTAGGATAGAAGATCTTCTCCACAATGAATATCCTGTAAATAAGAACTCACAATAATGCAGCTTCTATGACTTCTTCCACTTCTCTGAAAACAATAAACTGATCCAGAAAGGCATGCTATTCTGGAATAGTGCTACAAATATGGTATTTTAAACATAAGCAACCTTACACTGCAAACAAACAAGGAGGCCTGTGGCACCTTTAAAGATTGACCAATTTATTTATCGCATGAGCTTTAAACAAATAAATAAATTGGTTAGTCTTTAAAAGTGCCATAGGACTCCTTGTTTGTTTTGCTGAATTAGAATAACATGACTATCCCCTCTAGAACTTACACTGCAAGAATTCCTTGGATCAGACTACACAGCAAATAATGGTTTAGGATTTCAAATAGCGATATGTATCACCCTTTGGTAAAGCGAATAATTTATATTCTCACTTAAAAATATTTCAGAGTTTACATCATTTTGAAATACAAATGGAGTGAAAGACTAACAAATCTAATGGCACTAAAAACCCATAAACAGCTACCTTTAATGAGGTTTATATCTTGATGGGTATACTGGATGTATTTGTAACCATTCCTCTGGGGTATTTAAGTAATTGGATATAAAGGGGAATAATTCACACAAGAGTATTTTTGTATTGCCTGTTCACAAGTTTAAAGTCTGCAAATAGTCTATGTGGTTGGCATGCTGCCATATGTTCTTCTTGGTTGTCAGCAGCTATGTAATCTAGTAATTCTGAATTGCATTGGTACTTACACATTTCCATTACTAACTATACAGCGCAAGCTTTTTTGCCAAAACTTAAAAATGGTAATTGTCACCAATAATACAAAAGAAAGTCTCAGACAGAAATATCAGACAATGTTTAGGATAAAAACTAAAACAGAAACTAAAAATGACTAGTTGTGAAGAAAGACTGCCTGGCTCAGGGGAGATGTGGTGGAACACAAAAACTTTCTCCTCTTGATCACCATTTTTACTCCAGCCCAGGTCAGCAGTACCAAAAGTTTTCAGTGATGTCTGTGTTACATGTTAATGACAGGTTTTATCACTGGCTCCCGGTGGATACATGTCCACATTGTAAAAGCCATCACTGCTTGATAATTTTGTCGGCACTCTCGGGAGAAAGGCTAACGCTCTTGGAGACTCACACTCAGAAGTAGTCCACGCAAGTCCAATACATTATGGGAAGAATACAACATGGTAGGACCACCAACTATCTTTACTAATAAGGCTGAAACGTCATCGACAGCCGTGATATTCAGACTGAGCTTTGCGATGTGCAAGTGGTTCTTTAATGCATCTCCTGCAGCTCTTTGCAGCACATGATATTAAAACATTGTGTGATTTATTATTAACCAATCAGAAACGCTTTTACTATATGTTATTAACCAACTGCAGTTGACAAAACAATACCTTACCGGTAATTTTGCTGTAAGAACATATATAAACTGTAAATGAAATAATTAATTCACAGAACTGTGGCTCTTCTGGTTATTGATGATCACTAATTTGCTCCTGAACCACTGAGGTCCGAGTATCACTGATCTGCAGTAATAAGATAAAGGACACTACTTTAAAGAAGTGAAGAAAGGAAAAATCCCTTGAAGCCTCATTGCTTAGTGCATTTAGGGCCCTTGTAAATTCTTACCACTTAACTACAGCACTAAATTCCTAAGGGAAAGCATGAAACACACACTCTAAGGGCACACTTCCTTATTTGAAGTGTTTTGGTTAAGTAATGTGTTTATACTGAACTGTAAATTTAATGATTCTGCCCAGTTTTGCAAAACAAACATGTTGCAGTATTCAGTCAAAAGGATATCTGCAAATTAAAAGTATTATCCTGGTTCAACAGACCGTTAATGGGATTTCCATTTGTTTCCTGTTTTAATTTTAGGAAAGGGTTTTCTGATTAATGCACATTTGCTGTTTTTATTCCTGTATATTATGAAAGAGATCACAGAATTCTCCTTGGCAGACCTTATGCTGAGTTAATGACAGAAGTACTATTCATGGATTTAGTTGCTGTACAAATTAGCATTTAATGCATGTCTTCAATTCACCAATTCATGAACAGATATGCTATCATGTCCCAAGAGAATTTGGCTACATGTACCAAAGGAAGAAAACAAAAAAATTATAATAGGTGTCCTCACATAAGCCTTGTTTATATGGAGAAGCTGCTCTGATTTAAGTAAAACTGGTTTAAAAACCTTCTTAATTAAATTAGTGTAAACACCAGTGTGAACACATACATATCACTTATACTACAAGTTATACTGATTTAGTTAGCACCTGTACTTTTTCCAAGACAACCAATACAAACCAGGTTTAAAGATTTGCATCTGTTTAACAAGGTGATTTTAAAAAAAATCACACCTTTATTTAAATAAGTGCCAATCTGTGTGTGGCCAAGCCTGAGAAATGTGTCTTTCCTCCATACACCCCCTTAATCACAGTAAAAATTAAAGTTCAACAGACCTTAGATTCAGTGACCAGCAGGATGAGGGGAAAATTAAGAGCCCCTACGTCACAAAATATCTAAAATAATGTTCCTGAAGGCATTAGTGGCAGAGGTCATCCAGTCCACTTTGAAATGACAAATTGGAAAAACCACTCAGAATTGTCCTTAAACACTAGGATCTAAGGAAAGAAAAGACTAGCAGAGCTTGAGAGGGTTAGGGGTTAATTAATATACCTTTAGAAGTAGAAGGAGGCGGGAAATTGCTTGCAATGGAGTGAGTACCTGTTGTATAATCTCAGAAGGACTGACTGTGACCTTTGGCCGCCTGACCCTAACAGACAGAGGCAGGTCCTTTAAGGTGGTACCAATTATCTAGCCCTATAAGAGGCAAGGCAGGGATGGGGGAAGAATATGATTTAAGAAAATACTACTGAAGTTCATGAGTTCAATAGAAAAATGTATTTGTCACACTTACCACCACCAAGCCCCAAATCATAAAATTGTCCCTCTCTAAGTTCTTGTATGCCATTTCAGTCACCTAGTTTCCATTTATTTTCCTTTCGTTTTTCTGTTATTTCTATTGTTACACGTATCTCCCCCTTCCCCACATCTTTTTCATAAGAGTTTAACAGTAAATTTAGTGCTAGAAATAGGATCTGGCCTGACTAACCTACAGAGCAAAATTCTCAGTCTACCTACGACTGTTTACAACCAGCTGCGATAAGGATAAGGCCATATTTCCCCACGGTGCTCTGCCAGAGTTCTAGAAGCACCACGACAGCAGGTCAGAGAACAGTTCAATCATCAAGTCCATTAAAGCCTGGGCCTCTCTAATGAGCTGGTGACTTCTGTTATATGGATATATGTCCACTAAAGATTAGATCAAGCCAACAAATTTAGCTCTTGAGACTACTAAACAGTTATCAACTATTAAGGAGCTGTGGTAACTAACAACCTCAACAGCTTTCAAACCAGTGACCTAGAAGTGCAAAGGGCCATATCAGACTAGCAATTTTGGAGGCCAGCATGCCAGCGACCCTAGCTTTTGCAATTGTGAGGGCCCATATTCAGAAATCTAACTCTATCGTGGAGGGGCAGCCCTGGCATTATCTAGGATCCTCAGTTTCCTAACTTGCTCCCTTTTGCTGTAGATTTTTGCAAAGGTCATAGAGACTATGACTGTGTTCTCTGCTGTTACAGGCAGATGACTGGACAGCAAAGATAGTTCTCTGGCTAACACATTGGAATGGTCTCAGGAGATGGAAGGTCAACTCCCTGCTCTGCTACAGACTTCTTTTGTGACCTTGGGCACCTCATTTAGTTTCTGTGCACCTATTTTCTCAGCTGTAAAATGGCAATGATAATAGCTCCTTATTCATGTTCCTTGTCTGTCTTATCCATTTAGACTGCATGGTCTTTAGACTAGAAAGCCTCTTGTCTCGGCATCTCAACAATGCCTTCATAGTACAATGGTGCCTACATCCTGGCAAAGGTCTCTAGAGATGGTGGTATATACAAATTCTGAAGCATTTAGTCTACATGTGTGAGATTGTTAGGACAGACAAACAGTTTGGGCTGCAATACCATTGATATTCTGATGACACTCAGCTACATCTTCTTTACATCTGACTCTAACAATACAGTCTCTTTTGCTGGCCACACTGTCTCACTGAAGTTGCAACTTGGATATGAGCTAATCTATTAATAACCAGATAGCTCTTTGTGTTCCAGTCTAAAACCTCATTCCCTCCTCCAATCCCAGATGTGTCTGCCTTCCCTTGTTTAATTATTAGAGAATAGGTCATTCTCCTTCAACCACAACTTTACTTTTCTCACATTTCTGGTGATTTGGTAAAAATATTACATTTGTACTCTTGATAAGCACTCGTTTTAATACAAAAATAGGATTTCATAGTAACAAAACTGCCACAATACCAATTATTTGCAATGTATTCACATCCCAGGAATACAATTTAATCTGATTCAATATAAACATAATAATGATGGGAGAAAAAAATAGACTTTCAGTGTGGAAGGCCATTTTCCAAAACTGCAACCACAAACACACAAAAAAATCTCAGAAATCACTGAAAACACTTAAAGCTACTGAATTTACTATGAAATCTAATGACTGCACAAATAGAAAGCCTTTTATTTGTAAGGATGCTTTCAGACTAGAGAAAAAAACAGATATTTTAGCTAAAAAGAAGGTCAGAAAAAAGGTGCATGGCATAAAGATGAAATGTAAGAAAATGAAAGATGCCCTGAATGCTATATGAAAGCAGTTAAAACAACGAAAGGGAAAAAAGGATCAGATGACTCTCAAAAGATGAGAGTCAAAGAAGATCAAAGGATATGAACAGAAGTGGTAGAATAAAAAGGTGATAATTGTATTTAGCTGGAAAATAAAAGTGTAGTGGAAAAGAAATGGACTAGAAACAGATGAGCCTATCATTTAATCCAGGTGGGAACACAGCAAAATCATAAATTCAGTTTGGGTGGTTTCTCTGTAGACAACTCCAGAAAATTCTCAATGGGCAGGCCAAAACAAGAACTCAGATTTGACACATGCAGATTTCATGAAGTAGTTATGATGACATCAAAAAGGAAGAATCCCTTCCAACTATATTTTAGAAACTGATTATCATTGCTCTCTTACTGGTTGACTCTATATGATTTCTTGTGGACAGTAATCATGATTTATTTGTACTGCAATAGGACTCAAAGTCTCAATAAATTCAGGAACCCGATTGCTCTAGGTTAATCTATACAAAGACATGAAACCAGATTGACTTCCTGCAAGGACCATCAGCAAGTCTGGAACTTAGGGATTTTAACTGTACTACCCAGATCTCTATTACTTGAGATACAGTAGTAGGCTACTCCCCTCCAGATGGATAATCAACTAGAAGGGTATGTGCCACACAAGTTGTATTCCTTGCTTTGCCACCAGTTCAGTGTGTGACTTTGGGCAAGTAACTTAGCCTCCTTGTGCCTCAGTTTCCTCTTCTCTAAAATGGGGATGAATAATGTTTACCCATTTTTTTAAAGTTTTAAAATACTCAGAAAGAACAGTATTAATAGTAGTCAAGTCAGCTCTGACAATATGTCAAATGCCACACACTGATTTTAAAAGTCAATAGTTTATTTTGTTATAATCATTTTTTGCAACAGATATCTAATTTTGGCCTAATTCTCCGCTCCAGATAGTCAAATCCTCTCAAACTGACAATGCTAATAACTTTTTTTAAAAAGAAAATCAGCACAAGTTCCTTGCATTATTACCATATCCATAGGCCCCTAAAAAGATTAACTCATCTGGCGTTTCCTTCTAGCTTTGCTTTCCTTTTCCCCTCTTCCTACTAAAGCTGCACACTCAAGTACTACGACAGTAATCAAGAATTTATAAGTGCACACCAAAGAGTCAATAGATTGCAAGAGAAAATTGCTCTAGTGTAATGTAACAGAAGATCATTTCTATTTCGTCCTCTTTTGAGATAATCTGTGTGTGCCACCATCACAGCTCTAGCAAAACTCCCACTTCTGGATGTTCTCCAGCCCACTTTGTTTTGCCTCCCACACACTGGGCCCATGTGCTTTTAAGGTTTTCTGAGTCTCAGGAGAGTCCAGGCTCTGCCTCTCAAGGCACAACCTTGGAGTACAGATTCTCCAGCACCCCTTTTAGGGCCTTAGACCCAGCAATCCAACTGACCTGTCCTTTTTGGATTAATGCTGGCTTCCCCAGACTTCTCAGTTGTTTAAGCATCCTTTCCCAGAGTTCCAGCCTTGTGGGTACTCTAGTTCACAATTTATATAATCAGAGACATAGTAGTTAAAGCAAAAATATACAGGGTTTCTGAAACTATTTTTCTCTACTGTGGACAGCCCAAGAGATACACAGATCTAGGTAAAAAACAAAATATCTGTGCATCATTCTCTGATGCTGTTTCCACACTTAAGTGTTCTTTGGAATTTGATCAGAGTCCTTTAGGTATCCAGGATCTCCCTCCTTCAGCTCCTGGCTTCTCCTCTGCCTTAAGGGGCATCTCTCTTTCTCTCCAGGGGTCCCAATCTGGTCCTGATCCCACAGTCTAGATTTCTCCACTCTCTTGCCCCAGTCTTCCTTTGTCTGTCTGACCCACCCAAACATTGTGATTTTAAAGGACTGTACCAACACCTCATTTACTTATTCCTTCTGCTGGGGAAACTGCATTCCTTCACATTCTAGCACTCTGCAGAGAAGTTTGAGAAAACTGGTTTAACTAGGATGAACTTCCTCTTTTGTTCTTTCCCATAAAAGATGTGTTTAGGTGCTGACAATCTTTAACAACCCTCCTATTCATTGACAACTGTCCCAGTGCCAATCCAGTTTGAGCTAAGGATACAGTGAAAGTCAGACATAAGACATAAGGATACACACAGTTCAGAAAATCAGACTGGATCTCATAAATGGCACAGATTCCTGAAATCATCAGAGTCACACTGCACACAGAAATATCAACAAACAATTAAGATCTCTTTTCCTAAATGTAAATAATGGCATAGTAGTTTAATGATTAAAATAAAAGCAGGGAGAACTTTTTACTTTTGTAAAACTATTATTTTTATCTCTCAGCTCAAATGTTAAGAAAAAAGATCTGGGCCACAGTCTGAATTTTCTACAAGACTGATTTTTAGCTTTCTTAACGTCAAAGGAATTCACTGAAAATTCTCAGCTGCATTGGACAATGTTCCCACCAGTCTCTGTTACAAATTAATGCAAAGATGGTTTCTCATTCTCTGCCTAAAGGTATCTACCACACACCATAAACTTCAGTTATGGGTACTGTGAATCCAATCAAAGAACAGGCTTATCCAAACAATCCTGAGAAAACTTTACCTCATATTAACTGCAGTGAGGTCTAACCTCCTGTGCATTCTTTATAATTCATTATAGTGTTTTCTGCCCCCTCACCTCACTAACTTCTTTCGAAGCCTCAGATATGCAGAAAAATGCTCAAATTTGAGTAGGTCTCCAAAAAGAACTCTTTGTTCTTCACTGTAGACTGATCAGCAAGAATATGTACAATGGCCTTGGCTGTGCTATTGAAATGGTAACGATAGATTTGAAAGAAAGATTAAAAAATTAATCATTTTAGACATTTTATCTGCCACAAAAGACTTAGCATTCATCTCTGTCTTACAAATAACTTTCGGGAACAAAAGCTATAAACAGATATAACTGACAAGGTTATTTTTAACTGCCATACTCAGAGTACCAAAAACCCACATTCTACTGTTCTTTTAAGGTAACATGTACATCACAGCAACAATGTATAATACTACAGTAGACCTTAGGGCTGTGTCTACAGTAGGGAGTTCACAGTGGTGCCACTCTACCAATAAAGCTGCGCTGTTGTAAAACCTCTAGGGTAGTCACTTTAAGCCGATGGGAGAAAGCTCTCCACCAACATGGCACTAGTTATAGACAAAGCTAATTAATTCACCCCCAATAGCTATGTTGATGGGAGACCTAGCACTGTCCACACCAGCACTTATCTCAGTGTAACTTACCGGTATGTCACTCAGCGGGTAGAACATTCACACTCCTGAGCAATGCACGTTTTGCTTACATATGTGGTAGTGTAGCCATAGTCTTACTTTGCATTTGTGAAAAACATGTACAAAATTTGCTGTTTGGAAAAAAGATCTAGATTTAAAGGAAATCTAGTAAACACAAAATTACATTATATGTTCAGAATAGAATTTTCAGAAGCGTTCAGCGCCAGTCTAACGCAATTTTCATCAACTGCAAAGGAAGCAAATTCAGACCATTGTTGAGTGCTGCTGAAAATGCCAGCCTCCAAGCATGAAGAGTACTTTAACAGTTTTAATTTTACATGTTCTTGATCTATTGAGTTGGATGGGGGTTATTTTTTCAAAGAAACCAGCACCCTATGACTTCTAAAAACAAAGACAGTCAGTGTTTCGGATCACCAAAGTTAAACAGGATTTGAGGTAATTATGTAAACCAAGTTATTTAGAGTACATGGGACAAGTATTCATTTTCAAAGCCAGATGCTAATACTCATTGTTCACATCACCACATTAACAGCGTGAACCTGAAATCTGAGTACTGTACCTACTAAAAATTAAAGTTTGTTTTCCATTCCTGTAACTCAAAACAGCAATAACAATTTCTCAGGCCATTAGTGCATGAAGTGCACTAATTGTGCTTAGTATTATTTACTGAATGAAGGGATGCAAAAATTATCACAAACTTTAACCTCAATACTTCACACACACATATTATCTCCTCTCCTACCGCAAGTTCCTCCTAGCTGAAAGGCCCTCTAATCTCCAGCAGTGCCTCATTTCTTCCTCTTTCGGGTCAAGCAAAAATAGTCTCCAAACCAGTTTAGCAAGGGATGCCGTGGTCTAAGTCAGGGATGGGCAACATATGGCCTAAGGGCCAGATCCGGCCAGCTGGACATGTCTGTCCAGCCCACCAGCACTCGGCACCCCTTTTCCCGGGGTCAGATCTTCACCTCCCCTCCCCCCGCTGGCTCTCCACCAGCCCTAGGAACAGTGTAGTGCCAAAAACAGTGTTTGGCAGCAAATTTTACCAAGCATATTCAGTTGATATGAGCAGCTCAGAACAACCCAAGTAACCAAATCTGCATGTACACAGTTTTTGATACTACAACAGCTCTCTGCTGCTCCCCTGGTCCTCCGCTGCTGCGCTGCGCTCCCCCCCCCCCCCCCCGGCTCTCTGCCACTACACTGGCCCCCAACTCCACACTGGGGCCGGCTCACCACTGCCGCACCAGCCCACCTGTCAGTATTATTGCCCACCCCTGGTCTAAGTACAAAACACTCAACATAGGACTGACTGAGAGCCTCATTCTGTATACAATATAAACAACTAATCCCTGCAGCACTAAACTGGAGTGTTAGGTTAATTACCTCTATCGACTAAGTTAACTGTTCACCAAGACTTTTTAAAACAGATTAATATACTACAATAGGGTTTCATTTATTATCTTTATGACTCCGCCAATCTCACAGCCATGAAAAATGCTTTACAGACCATCAAACTAGCCATTCCCCAGGACTGCCCCAGCCAGGGGACGCTAGCTGCTAGTCCCGGCCAGGCTGAGGTGCTCCCAGAAGCATGGTGGAAATAAGAACCCTCCTCCAGCTGCAGGAACCTTTGGGGATGCTGCCCACTGGAGCAAGGCGGGAAACTGGAGGTGGGTCTCATTGTCCACATGCTGCTGGGAATGCCAGCTCACCCTGGGCTCAGTCCTGCAAGGTGCTAAGCGCTCTGACTCCAGTCCTGCAAAGTATTTAAGCACCGTGTTAAGTCAGTCGTGCAAGATGAGTCTCCTATTGAGATGTCGCTAAAACTGCCCGAGACAGGCAGGAGATACTGACTTGTTTTGACTTCCAGAATGGATGTAACAGGCATGAGTATTGTATGACAGCTCTCCTCCTAACTCCCAAACAAGAGCTAACTCCATGTCTACAAATTGTATTACATAATATAATGCAGGGTTATGGACAGAACCATATATAATTACTGCGAGCAACCAAAATTACAGAAAGAAAACTAATTTTACCTCTCTCCTGCGTAGGAGTCACTTGCCTTACTGCTGGGAAACAAGCAATGAGATCAGACAGCCAACAGTTAGGGAAACAAATGAAATAAGACATCATCTAATCTAAAGGACAGCGGTCCAAAATTTAAAATCAATAGCTAAATCCCCTGAATGCTCCCTGCCCCCCGCCCCCTCCCACCACACACACATACAAGAAACTGAAAACCAGCTTAAATCAAAGCAAGCTTTTCCATTTTTATTTTTACTTAATAAAGTTGAGAGTAGGCTGGTGTATTCTGTTTTTGAAGGTTCTCCCAGACTGGTACATGTCTCTTGTAGCGCTTAGTAAAAGACAGCACTCAACCATTATTAAAAGCTCTATTACCTTTCTGCCCAAGATTTTAACATGCTTTAGTGGTCTGTATCAATTCCCACTAAGGATTCCTTGCTCGCTGATTTAAAAGTCTGAGAACTAATCAGCTGAATTCATCTGGAGAAGAATGCTTTGCATGTCTTAGAACTCTTCTTGAGCGTCTCCTCCCCAGTAATACAAACAAAACATCAGATTTCTTCCCCCGCTCCATTTTGTGAACACAGAATTTTATAGCTCTTACCAAACTAGAATAACAAAGTGCTTTTCTAACTTCTCTATGAGCAGAAAAAAGGGCAAAAAATATAGTCTTTAAGTGAATGGTGGTACTCTTTTTAAGGACATACTCAGGGTTCATCTGGAGGACTACCCTGTCTGGAAATAAATGAAGAAAAGGTCTTTAGATGGAAAAGGCTCCTAATTTGCTGACTGTTTTTACTATGGTAAATAGCCAGGAAGGAAAAAAACTTCAGCCTGTGAAGACCAGAGTGAGTCAGAAGTCCCTAACCATGGGATAAGTCAAAGAGCTGAACACAGATATACACCTGTCAGGAACAATTCTTTTTCGTTGAGTAAGCTGATCAGGATGACAATAGCTTTGACTAAGCTGATTATTTTAATAATTAAAAACAACTGAGGAAAGATGTAACTTCACAGACCAGTCCAAGCAAACAGGAGTGCCCCATACCACCTCCTTAAAGAAGTTAACAGGAGCAGAATTATTTATACTTTTCTATTGATTCTGGCCATGAACTGGCCCTCTGGAGAAAGATCCCATCTCACTGCTATCTGGCCGTAAATCCTCTGAATGAGTGCCCAGTCTTCTAGTGCTAGATCTTGCTAGAGGAAGCAATGAGCTTGCAGGTTTGTCTTTCTCATAGAACAGTGGTTATAACAGAGTTCTTGGCTTCTCCAAAAAAGTGGCGGGGTCATGCTGACTTCAGAGCTTAGTAACCTTTTGATCCGCACCTGAGTGGAACAAGCTATTAAGAAAGAGTAGGTGATAACCTGAAGCCTGTGAAAGGGACACTGAAGTGAACTGGGTGAAAGGGGTCCTTGCTGAAAGTGTACCAAAGTCCCTGGTGAGTACAGAAAAGGAGATTGTAAGAGAATGGGCAATAAGAACTTCCCTCTGCAAAAAAGGAGCTAACCATGTACTTAGCTGAGGGTTTATCCACAGTTTTCCAAAGCTACCAGCCTTTGTGGCTAGCTTGGGAGGCAAGCTGAGAGGGACAACAGCAGACAGAGTGGCTACACAGATGTTAAACCTGGCACTTCTAAGCTGCTTGGAAAACTCCTGTGATTGCATTCAGGAAGTGGGGGCCTTGTAAGTCTGTTGCTGAAGGCAGCACGGCTGGGAAAGGGCAGGAAGCCAGTGTCTCTACTGACTACTACTGACTGCGATGGAGGGGAACCACTGTACTAATGGAAATCCCCAGTCAGCTCTCAACTCCAACAAGGATAGTCTCATTCCAACAGTTTTTTCCGCAAGCCATAAGTAGACAGGGTCCCAAATGGCCTGCAGCAGAAGCAGTTCTCTGGGAGCACAAGGAAAGGCATCAAACAGCTTTCACACAGACCTGAAGAAGAGCTTACCTCATCCATGTTGTCTCTTTCAGGTTTCACACAGGCCGTTTGGCAAGAGGCCAGCGGACGGAGCATGCTGCAGCAACACAGAAAAAAGCAACTTTAATTACCTGCTTCCAGAAAGAAAGAAATTGCAGGATACCCATGATGAGATAAGGCTGAACAGTTGATGCAGGGTATGAAAAAGACATTACTCTGCCAATCTGCACTGTTATGAATTAACAGATTGAAGGATCTTGCCAAAACCCGTGGTAACTATCATAAATATGAATACTTAAAAATAGTTTGACAAATACACATTTTTATTGTAAATAAGCCTCCAGGTCTATAGATGTTTTTCACCCCCCCTTACTTTCCAAACTAAAAAGAGTGGGGGGGGGGTGAAGGGAGAGGTTCACAGGACAATAACAGCAATGCAAGAGTGGGAGACATTGTACAATACTAAAACTTACAAGTGCCAAATTAAAATACATTCCAAATTCCTCTCTCATATTTCTCAGCACTTTTTTCTTGAGGTGGTTACGTATCTAGATTTTTCTTCTCCCTCCACAGTGGCTGTCATAAAATAGCAAACTCAATATTTCCTTAACCCCCACTCAGTCTGGCTTCATGCCTAAGTATGATACAGAAACTGAGCTGGTAGAATTAGTCAGTCTCTTGGCATGGGATGAAGATCAAAGTATTCATGCTGCTTCTTTTAGCTCTGGCAGCTGCTCTATGCCAAAGGGCTCTCTGAGGCAGGGTACTGCATGGATCTAGTTTATCACCCCTTATTGTTCAACATGGCTATGAGCCTTGAGGCAGTAGAGATTCTGTACCTTCAGTATGCAGACAACATACAGTGCTATCTCTTCTTCACATTATGAGCCTGCTGGAATAGTTAAGGGACTTATCCAAAGCCAATCTATACAAGAATAAAGCTTGAATAATAATTGGCTGAAGACTGGGTAGGGAGAGAACCACGGTTATGCATGTAAAATGGGAAGAGGGAGACAGAGGAAACAAGGGGGATTAAATCAGCTCCTTTGACTGACAGTGTGCCCAATCTTATTATTCAGCTTCGTAATTGGAGGATCTTGTTAGTTAAGTTCTCAGCTGCTCCTAGATGTCTAGGAAGCAGTGATCAAGATTTTTTTTCTATAGATACCTTTACTTTCATGTGCAGACTTTAATGACAAAAGCATGGATGATTTCAGCTCTGAAGTGTGTTCTACAAGAGGAAACACTATAAGGTTATCCAGAAACGTAGCTAACACAGAATGCTGATATCTACCTGTACCTAACCTAAAATTCACTGAAGTCAGTAGAAGACTTTTAATTGACTTCAGCTAGAGAACTGATGCGAAGTGTTGCTCAAGAACTATCCTGGCTTTCAGTTAGGTTGGGATGGAATTTAATGTCCTACTTTTGACATTACAACAGTTTGGACCCAAATAGCTGATGGAACATGCCTTTTCTCAGGCAGTACCATGGCAGGTGTGCTGAGTAAAGACATTAGATCCTGATATCCCCTTGCTTTAACAGGGAGTGAGAGAGAGCAAGCTGTTTTTTATGCAGGTTCCCTGACTCTGGAAACCACTTCTTGGTACGATAAGCCTCTACCAGACATAATATTGTATCATCACAATTAATCAAGGGATACAGCAAACAACACAATCTATTTTCCTGGGCTACTCTGTGACAAGTGAGAAGGGATGGACTGTGGCTTCTTACTCTACATGGTGGATGCTATTTTATACAGACAAATTAAATACAATATTAGCTTATTATGTTATACTCTGTATCTTGACTTAAGGTTCTTGTATTTGTATTTTAAGTGTAACAAATGATGGTGATAAAAAGCTTTTTTTTCATCAGGAAATCTGAATGGGCTCTTACAGAGAAGGACAAGTTTTCACTAATCCCTTTTTACAGATAGGGAAACTGAAGCAGAGGGAAGTGACTTTCTCCTAAGTCTCACAAAACAACAATAGAAGAGCCAGGAAAAGAATGCACGTGTCTCATCTACCAGTCCTGTGCCCTTTCTACTGGGCCATGCTTTTCCCCCAGCAACACATAATTCTTTGTTGTGTTCTTAATTTGCTCCAGAAGTTAGGACTTAGACCAATACCATATAAAGTCTATATAAATACCACACTCTGATCTTGACTTTTGTAGCTCCCCAGTCTAATGTTACAGATCAACCATTGGCTATTTGAAGAATGGATCACCTTCACAGAGCTCAGTAATCTAGCACAACAGTGACAAATTTGCTGAGGAAAATATGGTGTACCATGACAATTGTATTAAATAAGCAAAACCTTCAACTTTTGAATTTA
Source organism: Pelusios castaneus (assembly GCA_007922175.1). Taxonomy (NCBI): domain Eukaryota; kingdom Metazoa; phylum Chordata; order Testudines; family Pelomedusidae; genus Pelusios; species Pelusios castaneus. Next base: position 4,679,229 of record ML685768.1, read on the forward strand.
CCAAAGCACACAGTGAAAATAAATTTTATTCAGAATGTTACTCCCACTGAATTAGGCAAAGAGAGAGGGATGTGATCCTGCAATATTTTCTACATGTCAATGAAACTTTTATTTGAGTAAGTGTAAAATCAGGCTGAGTTTGTGATTCATCTTCCTTTGGGGGTGGGGTGGGGGGATTACATTCAGTTTTTTAGGGGGAAATAATTTACCCTGATTAAGTAAATGTAAAAAGTAATTACTTGTTTTAATACATTTTTACCAGACAAAACATTCTGTACATACATGTGCCATCATTCACACACACACTACATACGTTCATATAAATGCACATCTTACACAAAATTATACACACTAGTTATATATCATCACTCCAAATTACCTTTAAAAACGAATACAAACAAAATGTGTCACTATTTTAAAGTTAAAGACAATACATCAGGACATTATTTCTTTTTTTAAAAAAATTCTAAATAGATAAAGCAGAGACAACATAAAGGGAATTCAAGTTTCAAAATAACCCCCCCGATTTCCTACAAGGAGAAAGGAATCCTTACTATTTGATGTCTCAGAACACAGGCTGGTCCCCATATGCTCTTTTAAATACTGGAGCAAGCTCTATTATGTAGGAATTCTAAAAGCATGAGCCAGGGAAAAGTTACAAATTTACCAGTGCTCTTTCAGAATGAACACCTGCATCTGTCACTTCACAGCAGGAGAACAATAGCAGCTATCATAGAGACAAGTATTTCACACAGTCCTCATATAGCCAAACCCTTCTCTACCTGATAACTGGCAGCTCTTTGAAAACAGAGACAGATGGTCCTGGTATCACCAGAATCAGTGTCTGTTTTTTTGCTGTTATAGTCTCAGACTCCTGATGTCTGCTGCAACAAGACCATTGTTTACTCTTTATATTATTTACTGAGCACATCTGAGGAAAGTAGAAGGAAGTGAGGAGTTACAGAACTCAGTCATCAAAGGACAAAGAGTACTATGGTATTCTCCAGGCGGAAACTCAGCCTGGAGAAATCTACCATTGGGACCCTTATAAAATTCAACAAAGTTTGACTATTACACTGTTTGTATTCCTATAGACATTTTTAACATTTACCCTCAAAAGTCTCTGATGTTTCCTAAACTATTTTTAGCCATCACATGTTATATTGTTTCACCACTACTGAAAATAAATGTTTTTGTCTTCAATGGTTTTATATATCAATAAAAGATACATAAATCAAAATCAGAATTAAAGTTCTGCTATGAATGAAATGATATTGTTTGGTATGAAAAATGCAAGTACCCATATTTCAACACTAAATAGATAAAAGTAACACAATTGGCTTAAAATCTGGGGGACTGAGTATAAAAATATATTTTAGAAAAAGACACCCATCTCTGGTGGATAGGCTTACAATGTGACTTCCTTCAGCAAAGTCCCATCTGGAAAAAATCTTATTTCAATAGTACGTACAGTATGTTTATTTTTTTCTGGAAAACCAGTCTCTGAGTGTGCAGCTTTGATTACATTGAGTTTCACAGTAATTTGCATGTCTGGTTCCCTTAGTAACTCCCGTACCATCCAACCCTCAGTAGACAGGTTTATAATTTTTTTTAAAAAAGTACATTCTGTACATGCCTCAAAGTACGACATGACACTGACTGTATTCCCTCTCCTTCAAAGGTAAGAACATGCACAATCCGGGGCCATCCTTGGGGGGGAGGCAAGTGGGTCAAAAGCCCTGGCCTTTGGGGTTCAGCGGTCCCCACGCTGCATTCGGCTGCATTCACACTGGCCCAATCCTGGGGTGGACCAGCAGGCCCCGGGGCAGAGCAGGAGCGCGTAGCCTGGCCTCTGGCCCAGGGCAGCACTGCCCCCCCGCCCTCCCAGAGCAGGAGGGTAGGGACCCCACCGAGGCCAATTGACACTGGGCCCTACCCACCCGTAGGGACAGCCCTGGCACAGTCTACTAGTCTTGACAGTAAATGTCTAAAGCCCTTTCTTTGGTCACTGTCTGCACATCTGTTTAAATGAAAGACTCATAAATAACTATAGGAGGAGCTGCTGATCTTTCCTTTTTCAGTTTTTTAAAATAGTTCTCATTTAAATCCCTTCAGATGTTAACACTTCTGAGGAGCGTCAGCAATGTTATCTCCTCCAAACATGTCACCCCCAGCATACTGTGATCTGTCAAGAGCCGAGCTCTATCCCCCTCTTATCTCCATTCCCAAGGAACGAAGGAAGAAGGGGGGAATGTCTACACTACATAAGTTATGTCAACTTTCAGCCACCACTATATAATTAACGGCCACACTAGAATCCTTCAGTTGGTGAACTGGGTCCTCACCACTGACCTAAGGGGCAGCGTGGAGGGAGTTCTCTCAGCTCCCTGCAAAGAGCCCACAGGCTCATGGCTGCTCCCGCCACCATCATTACAAATCCCAGCCTATGGGCGGAGACTTCCCCATTCCCAGGCAGGAGCTGTCTGCAGCCCCCCTCCCGTATGGCCAGAAGACAGCCACCCAAGCCCCAGCTACCAGCAGGGCTGCAGCCGTTTGGCTGCGAGAACAGGTGCGGGTGGCTACTATCCTGCTGGCCCCCAGGACACCAACAAGTCCCGAGGTGGCTGGAGCCTCACTGCCACTCTGGTACGCCGGCAAGCCTCAGGTCGCTGGCAAGCTCAGAGCAGTGAAATTGACAAGAACGATAGCTTCTCCACTGGTTTAAGGGACACAGTGTCTACAGTGACACTCTGTCACCCTATGCCTTTTGTCAGGGTAGTTTTATTTTGGCAACAAAACAGGGCGGTTTTGTCAAGAAAAGGGTGGTTGCGGTGTGTACGCCAAGATTGCTTTGTCGATGTAAGGTGGCTTATGTTGACAAATATTTCTAGTGTAGACCAGGCCAAGGAGGAGGGATGGCAGGGGAGGTTTAAGAACAAGAAGAGAAACAGAAAACAATGACATTAGAAAAAAAAATTGTGAGAAGGAAAGTTAGAAAACCAAAATAGAGGAAGGAAATATATGGACAGATTTTAAATAAAAACTTTCCTTCATACAATCTTTGCATTCTATGGTTTCTCTCAAATACATCAAGAAGAATTTATTTCATGTTTTGGACAAAGAAAGGCAGCATCTCCTACTGAGAATCAACTCACCGTGAAGACTATCCAACACTCATTTTTTAAAATCCTGTAGGGTATAATTTGATTGCACTTCCATCTAACTAAGCCTTGTCATTAACAGTTAGCAAAATGTAGGTTGAGGGGGATATGTTTGCTCTCTATAAACATCAGGGAGTAAAACACAAGGGAGGAAGAAGAGCTATTTAAGCTAAAAGACAATGTTGGCACAAGAACAAATGTGTATTAACTGGCCGTGAACAAATTTAGTCTGGTAATTAAGCTCACCCAAGATTTCTCTGTTAAGTCAAGCTGGTCACCTGCCAGATTTGCTATTCTTTTGCACATTGGGATGGTTTGTTCCTACTCCCTCAATAAGGTTTCTTTAAAATACAACCACCTCTCTTGGACTCCTTTCCCTCTCATATTAGCCTCTTGGGGGATCCTACCTTTCAGTTCCCTGAGGAAGTCAAAATCTGCTTTTCTGAAGTCTATGGTCCATATTCTGCTGCTCTTCTCTCTTTGTTTTGTCAGGATCCTGAACTTGTCCATTTCACGGTCACTGCTGCTACGGTTACACCCACTTATACTTCCCCTACAATTCTTCCCTGTTTGTGAGCAGCAGGTCAAGAGGAACACGGCCCCTAGTTGGTTCCTGCAGCACTTGCACCAGTAACTTGTCTGCAACATTCTCCAAAAACTTCCTGGATTGTCTGTGCACTGGTGTATTGCTCTCCAAGCAGATGTCAGGGCAATTGAAGTCCCCTCTGTGAACCAGGGCCTATTATCTGGAAACTTTCATTCTTTGTCTGAAGAAAGCCTTGTCAACCTCATCCTCCTGATCAGACAGGTCTATAGCAGATGCTCACCATGACATCACTCTTATTGCTCTTGCCTCTAAACTTAGCCCAGAAACTCAACAGGCTTTTCTCCAGTTTTATAATGGAGCTCTGAGCAATCATACTGCTCTCTTTCCTCCACCATTTCTCTCTTCCGTGTCCCTCCTGAATTGGACTTTGATGTTTAACCAAAGGAGGAATTTCTCTTGAATTTTATGAGAACTACCAGATTGATTCTTCTTAGAGAAAGCTCCCAATTTCAAATAAAAATCCTCATCTGATTGGAGCCATTGAGAGACCTACTTTAACAGATAGGAAGTATAACATCTATTCCAGGGGTTCAATCAGGGTAGCTCTTAAATGAACAAAATGAAGTTACACGGTTGTACTCTATGACCTTATGGGTTTCGAGTAAAGCTGATGCCCTAGGGAAGCAATTAATATCAGGACTTGTACAAAACTTCCAAGATAAGATTTGGCTGGTTTTCCCTAATGTAGAAGTAATACTGCATCTATTTTTGAGTCTAATGGTAACAAACTGCTCAGGGGAAAAGTCATTTTCGCGGCTGAAAGGGATTAAGAATGAACTGCGGAAATCAATGCTGCAAGAAAAGCTGTCTGCACTAAACATTATGTGTATAGAAAATGATAAGCTTCGTAGCTTATCATTTGACAACATCCTCTATGACTTTGCTTTTTTAAAATCAGAACTCGAACTTATATGCAAATTTGACTCAGTTGTCCTGGGGTTAAACAGGGACTATAGATTTTTCTCACATTACATCAAGTGAATTGACCTCCCCCTCCTCTATGTGCTGTTCCCCAGTGTTTTGAATCCTAACACCTATTTTGATTTGCTGTTACAGCCTGACCTGATGCTATGTCATACACTCCCCTGCATTTAATTTCCTCCCACTCTGTAACTTTCCTATCTTCAAAGCGTCTGACGAAGTGGGATTTTCTCCCACGAAAGCTCATGCGATTAATAAATCTGTTAGTCTTTAAAAGTGCCACAAGACTCTGTTGTCTTTCTACAATAGACTAACACGGCTACCCCTTTCGAATTTGACTGCAGTATAAGTTACATTGCACTTTACTAAGTGCTGATCTGTGTAATGTTCTTGTGTTCTTTTATATTAAAAGTCTTCAATTCATATATGTTATGTAAGGAATCATAAGGTATTTTCGTATAAAAGTATACAATAATGCATATAAGATTATTGCAACTTGCAAGATATATGTTTTGTTTAGAATACCAGCATTAATTTTTCCTTACAAGCCTCATTGCTACTTCTATTAACTAAGTTCTGATCTCTGTAATTGCTATTGTGTTTCTATAAAATAAAAGTCGTCAGTTTCATATATGCTAATTAAGAAATCAAGGTATTTGATAATGCAAATAATGCTTTTTGCAAGATGTGTGTTTTATTTAGTTGTTCTTTGTTGCATCTTTGCCTATGTATATATGCAAATATAATGGGTTAGCATTTATTTTTTCATAACCCTTTCTCTTATAATGTAATATACTTTTTCCTCTTTATTTTTTATGCTATGGGGCCTCTGAATTTTGACATAGCTTAGAGCCTCAGCATGTCTTAATCCAGCCCTGCCTCCACCCACAATTTGTGGGGAAGCAAAGGGGAAGAAGGGGGCTGCTGTTCTACGCTAGAGAGACCCAGGTGCAAACTTCCATCTGCACACTGCTCTTATGGCTTCATTTTTCTTAAAGATATGATAAGAGAGAGGCTGCTTGCCTCAGACTGAGTTCTTTTCCAATCTTGCCTGCCTCTTTTCCTACCAGGGGAGAGGCAACCCGACCCCAGAAAGGGAAGCTTAGTAAAGCAGACAATCTTCCCCGAAACCAAAGGCAATCCTGAAAATCTGCTGGGAATTAGCCAGACTAATAACTGACCTAAACTGCTGGCCTAAACATTTGAAAGAAAATATAGAATTTCCTTTCAGAAAAGTTCTGCATCAAGGAGGACTAGCTAAGCAACCTGTGGGCACCACTGTGGATGCAAAACAAAGAAGGGAATTTCAGGAAGGAGGGCACCTCCCTGCTTCCAGTGACTGAGGTCTAGTTCTACCCCCAAACTGCAGCAGGCTGAAGTTCCCACTCTAACAGATCTATGGGCATCAACACCAAAAGTAAAACCCTACACACAGCAAACAAACTATTCAAACTTAAACCTATTCATCCCTGAATGACTGAGATAATATTCAGTGTACAGCGTAAAAAAGCAAATCCAGGCTCTGGTGAGACAGGAGAGCAAATTTCAAAGCCTGGACCTCTCCGCCATCTATTTTATTGCAATGGAAGTTTAGCTCAACCACTGTCACAGATCTCAATTCTCGTAATACAGCAGGAAAGAGAGGTGGCCTCTCTTCCATAAGTGTTCTCAAACCACTTAAGATCTTTATCAATTGAATTCCATCCAGATTTTCACAGGCAGCCAGTTCAGTTCCCAGAGCATTAGTGTAAGGACAGTAACGGGACTTTGTGATGCATGGCAATAATGCAACATCCATCCTCTTCTTGCCCCAATCTGGAGAAAGATTTCTTTATCTAGACTGGGGCAGACATCACTCCATTTTGCCCCATCCTTCCCAAGCAAGAAGATTGGCATATCCCTCCTAGGGGAGGGCAGAGATCTAACAAAGAGATCATGCTGTTTTAAAAACCTTTTCTAGTCTTCCACGTGAAATATTTATCCACTAACAAAAGTTTACCATGGGAGTTAATGCAAATTACTGGCAAAGAGAATCCTTTTATCTTGAAAGCAATGGAAACCCACAAAAATGCCATTACACTAAATCAGTATGCCATAGACAGGGAAGTATGCATGCAATTGGTTACTGGGATGATAGACCACAACAGAATATATTGTGTGAAATTTTGCTCTCAGTTAAGCCAATATAAATCCAGAGCAACTCGTTTGATTTCATCTGAGTTACTCCAGATTTATACCAATGTAAACAAGCACAGAATTTAGTCAAATATATATCTTTCTTTGAGTCTATAAGCCTATCATCTTTTGTAGCAAAATAACTCTGCCAGCATTTAAGTAGATTGTACCAGAAATTTTAAATCATTGAGACAGTACATAAAAAACATTCTGCGCGCACACACACCCACACACAAAAGCAGCTACATTTCAGCAGCAATGAGAACTACAGTTAGATTCCACTATGGGCTCTTTAAAACAAAGCATGTAGTCAATAAATATTGGCCCCTTACAACAAATGTAACCTATAAATGACCATGTTCTAACATGCTTTCTTGAGAGAGGGACAGATAAAGTCTCTCTATTGCTTCTAAAAAATTTTAAAAGCCTGAATGATCACTAAAAAATTCCATGTGTTTAATCATTAACAATTGCAGTCTGCAACAAGTATAACCTTTTTAGCCACAAAACCATCTAATGTTGTTTGTGGCCCATTGCATTTTATGTGGAAATGCGCACATTAGCCACAAGAAAATGGCAACCATCCAGCAAAATAATTAAAAAAATAAATTACAATTTGTAATTAGCACCTAAAAACCTGGTGCCCAGTGTAGCTTCTGATCCTTCATGCTATAAAGAGACCAACAAACATTTTTCTTGATTAAAAGTTGCTTTTGCACTTACCTCACAGAAAATTACTAAAAAGATTGCTGCTACACAGACATCTGAACTCTGCCAGCAGAGAAATCTGAACTCCACAAATACCAGACAGCACAAGATCATGTTATATAATTTCAGGATAAGATCACTGAATTCCAAAAGCTTCCTCATCTTATCACAGTCTTGAGCCAAATCCTCAGATGATGTACATCAGTATAGTTCCAAGTAAACAGCATTAAGCAGACAGTGAAAGCAATGGGTATAGATGGGTAATAGATCATTTCTACCTTTAGCGCCAGCATGTGTAAATAAATCAAGGTTGCTTCTCTTTGAAGTGCAGTAAAAAGCATTCAGAGATGCTGAGTATTGTCTGCCCTGTCGATTTCCATGGAGCTGTGGTGGATGTTCAGCTCTTTTGAAAATTAAGCCCTGAATTCCTAGAAATGCATCAAGGTCATGCAACAAGAAAAGTTTCTATGAATGTGAACTTCTTCAAATACCAAAGGGGTAGCCGTGTTAGCCTAGTTCAGCAAAACAAACAAGGAATCCTGGGGCACTTTAGCCTTTAAAAGTGCCACAGGGCTCCTTGTTTGTTCTTCAAATGCATCGCATAATATTGAATAATTCCATTTTTTTTTCTATTCTGGGTAACATTTTCAAGCATACCTCAGTACTTAAGGTACCCATGTGACTTAGGAGCCTTTGAAAACTTTATTATCTGTTACAGAACTGAACTTATTAGGAATTCTGTCTGGGACTTCACTCAAAAAGCACCAAATATTAACATTTTAGAATTGTAAAAGAAAAAGAAAAATGAGATGGAAGTTAGTCCACTAAAAAATATTACCTCACCCACCTTGTCTCCTTCATTACATAATAAATCAAAATTTAATTAGTGCCCTATCCTGCCTTGTCTTCATTTTAGTTTTACCACAAGGTAAACCAGGCAAGGACAGCACTATACCTCTGCCCATTGTTGATCTCGCCTAGAGTACCTCACAACAAAACTAAAGTGCCTTGTCTCCACCGTGTTTTTACATCAGGTGAATTATCTACCCCAGGATAAAAAACCCACAGCTTTTCCTAGCAGTAACCTAAGAGGAAAAACTCACTACTAAAAAGAAGTCAGTAGATTCCTCTTCCCACCTTTTGCTTCTTTAATTAAATATAAAATAGATGAAGTCTGAAACTTTGTATTCATGTTGTAACTTTAGCATGAACAAACAGGCTTTGTTTGAAATTTTTAGCCGTTTTTTTTTTGCCCTTGCAATTTTCAATTTTTTTTTAAATAATACCTCTAAATTCTAACAGATGGTTTTTCTTTTACTTTTTATTAAACACATGACAAGTATTAGATCAACTAATAAAAAACTGTACTACCTATTTTTTAAGTTGAGTTTCCAGATGGGTCCCTGAAAGCAAACTAAATTTAGATCAATACATTATATGATCTTTAATGCACAGCTTAACTCAGTACATTGGATTTTCTTCTGTAGTAATAAATCAGATCAAGGTTTGTTGTTTTATGGTGCCACTGCAGAACTTAAAGCTAATTTAGCAAAGAGGGATGAAAAAAGACAAGCAGGGAATCAGCAATTCTGCCCGCTTTTCTAACAACCAGAAATAGTTATGTGTCAGAGGGAAAAAAGATTCAAGTGCAAAGAGAATTCAGACACTATCTCAGGCTATGTACACACTACCATTTTTAACGCGCAATAATCCTCTTCCGCATTAATTCTCCCGTGGCTGTTGTTGCGCGAGATCGCGTACACACTATGCTTGCTCTAACGGAACAAAGCCCCCCCCCTTCTGAGCGCAGTCCTCCAGGAAAGCGAAGGGGATTGTGGGTACGTATCCCAGAGTCCCCAGTATCATCTCCCGTGGTGCATTCCGCTACTGACGCTACCCAGCGGTTGCCAATAGCAACGAGCGCGAATTTCAAATTGAAGCAACCTTCTTCTCGGCACTGCCTTTTCAGAATCGACATGGATTCAGCTGTGATCTTGAATGCTGCCTTCAGCATTGTGAACACAGCCCAGATTCTGTTGCGGTTTGCCTTTGGATATGATTCGGAGCATGACACGGATGACTCGGTCTCGGATGATGACAGCATTGAAAACCAAACGGACATTCTGATCAGTTTCGCGGACCAGCAACACAGCCTGAACCGCCGTGTTTGGTCCCGGCAGACGAGCACAGACTGGTGGGAACGAATCGTCCTTCAGCTGTGGGATGATGATCAGTGGCAACAGAACTTTAGAATGCGGAAAGCCACATTTATGGAGCTATGCCAGGAGCTTGCCCCTGCCCTTCGATGCAAGGACACGAGGATGAGACCCGCCATGACCGTGGAGAAGCGTGTGGCTATCGCACTTTGGAAACTGGCGACTCCAGACTGCTACCGCTCGGTCGCAAACCAGTTTGGGGTTGGACGCTCGACCGTTGGAGTGGCACTGTCACAAGTATGCAGAGCCATCAACCGTATTCTGCTCAGGAGGATGGTGACCCCGGGAAACGTGAGGGAGATCATCGCAGGATTTAATGAGTTGGGCTTCCCGAACTGTGGGGGTGCAATAGATGGGACTCACATCCCTATTCTCGCTCCCGACCACCTTGCCTCTGAATACATCAACAGGAAAGGATACTTTTCGATGGTTCTACAGGCACTGGTGGACCACCGTGGTCGCTTTATGGACATTAATGCTGGCTGGTCTGGAAAGGTGCACGATGCACGCATCTTTAGAAACTCTGGACTATTCAGAAGGCTACATGCTGGCACATTTTTTCCAGACGAGAAAATAATTGTGGGCGGTGTAGAGATGCCAGTGGTGATACTTGGGGACCCCGCCTACCCACTGATGCCATGGCTCATGAAGCCGTACACCGGGAAGTTGGATCCTGACAAGGAGCGTTTCAATTACCGGTTAAGTAGATGCAGAATGGTTGTGGAGTGTGCCTTTGGCCGTTTAAAAGCGCGCTGGAGAGCGCTGTATGGCAGGCTAGATCTCCACGAGGACAGGATCCCATTAGTTATTTCGGCTTGCTGTGTTCTTCACAATATATGTGAAAGCCGGGGGGAGAGATTCAGGAACTCTTGGACCACTGAGGCACAACGTCTGGAAAATGCCTACCAGCAACCAGACACGAGGGGTATCCGGGGGGCGCAGCTAAGGGCAGTTCGCATAAGGGATGCGTTAAAAACCCATTTTAGTACTGTTGGTTAAAATTGTACCTTTGAATATAGTTACTAACCATTTCCTATATGTTTCAACTGTTAAAAATTAAGCTTTAGAAATTTTGTGTTTTTCCCCTGTAAACATTCATTGAATCAAGAACCGTTAATGTTAAATTAATGAAACAAATAAAGAAAGTCTGATTAAGTTTAACAAGGATTCAACTTTATTTAATTAACATTGATCAAAACTCGGGTTTGAGGGGAGTAGGGACTAAAGGTGGGTGTAGGTGCGGGACTCAACTACATATGTTGGGGGAGGGGTTCTGTTAGGGTTACACCATGGATGTCCATGGTGGTCTAAAAACTGTCTGGGGGGGGAATGTGGCGTGGATGCACTGAAAGGCATATGAGGCTGATGATGGGGGGTGCGAGCCTGTAGCAGACCGACCATGGTCTTGAGGAGGTTGGTCTGCTCCTGCATGATGCCTATCAGGGCATCCTTCTGCTGCTCTCTCCTCGCACTGCTCTGTCTCCTGTCCTGCCTGCACTGCCTCCTCCATTGCCTTGTCTCCCTCGCAGAAGCCTCATGGAACTGCATGAGCTCCTGGAAGACGTCTTCCTTGCTCCTGCGAGGCCTCCGCCTTATCCTCCTCAGACGCTCAGCTGCAGCTGTAGACTGTCCACCGAAGGTCATTCCTGTTCAGATATGAAAAATGTAGAATGCCGCTATTGTTCTCGCCACGGTCAGGAGCAAATGATGTTGTTCTCCCCACACATTCCTTCAATACACAAGAGGGGACCTATGGGGGGGCGGTAACAGATTTCCCAAAGCTTGGTACGGGTTGCAGAGCTAGTACAACGGAGAGTTGACTATTGCCACACCAAGTTCTGATCCCGTGCCCGAGATGGCTGAAATAGAGGCAGATCTCACACTGCTTAGAGTGCCTCTGCAAGCGAGAATGCATCTCCTTCATGTTGCCGACTTCAAGCCGGGACCTTACGCTGCAGGACTGTGCGCAGCAATGTTGCCCGCAGGAGTGCTTGCGAGTCTGAAAGGAAGAGTGTCCCTGAATGGTGGAGTGCAAAGGAATGCTCTACCATGTAATCTCAAGAGAAGACTCTGGAAATATTTGGATGACGCGTTCAGTGAGTTGAAAGGGAACGACTACTTGGAAATCGAGGCATACATCGATGACCTTTTTAAGTAATGCTAGTAACACCTTTACAGTTCTGTAAGGAACAGAACTGAGGACACCGAAAACAAAAACCCCTTGCAAAAAAACCATGTCTACGCTGAGCTGTAGCACCTAGAATAGAGGACATTGCGAACGGGACTTACCAGAGCTGCCTTCTGATGATTCCTGGGTAGGCGTGGAGAAGGAATCAGTGGAGCTTGTTTCTGGCTGGGTGGAAAATAACTCCTGGCTCCCCGGGTCAGTGGCTCCGTTCTCTCCGTCCTCGTAGTCTTCTTCTTCTGATTCCTCGTCCACAATTGCCTCGTCGCCTTCTGCTTCCTTCTCTGTCTGGGGTGCAGTCTCCGAGGTGTCTACCGTGCAGTTCGGGGTGGTTGTGGGATCGCCGCCCAGGATCGCCTCCAGCTCCTTATAGTACTTGCACGTTGCTGGCGCGGAGCCAGAGCGCCGGTTAGCCTCTCTGGCTCTGTGAAATGTTATCCGCAGCTCCTTCACCTTTGCCCGGCACTGCAGGGTGTCTCGCTCGTACCCCTTTTCGGTCATGGCTTTGGATATTTGACCGAAAATGTCAAAATTCCTCCGGCTGCCACGTAACTGTGACTGCACGGCGGACTCTCCCCAGATGCCGATCAAGTCCATCACCTCTGCTGCTGTCCAGGCTGGAGCTCGTTTGCTGCGGCGCGACGACATTGCGAGCGAAGCACACAGAGGCAGCAGCACCGAACAGCGAGGCAGAAGGGAGAGTGGTGAATTCAAAAATTCGCGGGACAGAAGAGGAGGTCGGGAAAAATGACGTCACGACGATAGAGTACAGGCGGAAGTGCAGAAGGGATGGAATTTGAATTGTGGGCCATTTCCGTTATATTCACATTGCGCGATAAGCGTACACACACTGGCCATCGCGCAACAACTATTCCGCGTTAGCAGCAACCACGCTCGTTTAGGTGGTTTACATTTTGCGCAAAAAGAAGGGACTTAACGCGGAATAACTGTAAGTTGTGTGTGTACGCTCTGTTTGTTATTGCGCATTAAAGGGCTTTATCGCGCAATAACTTTGTAGTGTGTACAAGGCCTCAGTGTGTTCCTTGAGAGCATGCCAAAACCCGTACCTATGATGGAAATCCATGGAACAATAAAAGCAACATTTCCAGAAAAATACTCCTTCTCTGCCTGAAAAAAGTTCATGTGCTGTATAAAGATTAGGACCAAACTTTAGTAGAAATAAACAATAAAACAGTCATTATTTACTGGTGTTTATTATTACAGAGTTGTATATCTAGAGGAAGTTACTCGAATATAAAACCTCCTTTTCAACTTTTTTCATGTCCTACAGCCCATGTTATCAGAGTTCAGTACAAACTCATTTTAGAGACATTCATGTCCTTCTGAAAAAAAATTATTTATGTTTGCAGGGAAACAATGCACATTCTTTGTGTTTACTTAGAGTTTTCATTTACCAGAGATTAGATAAACAGTGCAATACAGCATCTTTGTGTATCTATCTGATCTTTGATGAAGAAGAGACAACCCCCAAATAAATTAATCTGAATGAACCCAACTCTCTGGCACACTGCCTGAGACACACCTAAGATGATCATCTGCCTATGTATTCATGCAGGGACCACACCATGGAACACCTATAAGCTCCTCCAACCTTTCTCACCTCTAGATGGTGAGCTATCATGGACCTGCTGAAATATATGGGCCTGTCACGAAGTGCACCACTCACCGCTGGTCTGCCGCCTTCTCCAGGTCACTCTGGGGGATTAGTTTTTGAAACAGATGCCCTCATCCATGAGTTGCATGCCATCGCTCTCTAGCGCTCTCCCTCTGGCCTGCTACCCCTCTCTCAGTGCCAGGAAATGCAGCATCCTCTTCGTTACACAGCCCTCTGGCTAGGTCACTCAGTGTTCCCTGCTTCCAGGGTAGCACAGTACCTTCTCCCTACCAATCCTAGGCAGCCTTCCTTCTCACTGACCCATGGTGTCACGGCCTCAGTGGTGGGTAGTCCAGGGACCCTCAGGTCAGCAGTTATGGCCTTCCTTTCTCAGCCCTCACTGCTCCTTCCCTTCCTGCCTCCCCTTTTCTCTCTGGGAGTACCAACTCCAAAACACTGCCTCCCAGAGAGTGATGGCTATTTATTTTCCTACACCTTTTCTCAGCAGCCCCTATTGCCAGCTACCTGGCTTTATGTAGGCCCCACCTGAACTTGCTTCCAATTAGCTACCTGGCTCTTCCATCAGGTGCTGCCTACGGAGTTAATTGACCTGCCTGGCCACCTTAATCACTTTCTGTCCCATGTGGAGTGGCCACCCCTTCACAGGACTCAAAAGATTTTTGAGCATTTAGAGAAGAACATTGTGCAATTGTGAATTCATGTATCTGATATATATTACAGCTACCTTACCCACTATCACTGACATCAGATAGTCAGCTGGGATTGTTTTTTGCCAGAGGCTAGGAATGGGAGACAGGATGGTTCACTTGATGATTACCTGTTCTGTTCATTCCCTCTGAAGGACCTGGAGCCGGCCACTGTCAGAAGACAAGATATTAGGCTAGATGAACCATTGGTCTGATGTAGTATGTCCATTCTTATATTCTTATCAGCAGCCATATATCTGTTCCCTGCAATACTTCCACAGATCACTTTAGCCCAATTACAGATGAAATGAAAGCAGAAGATAAGTGTACTGGCAGAACTAAGACATGCTCCAAAACTGCCATACAAAGAATTCATCCAAGAAGGAAATTATGCTTTTTAATTCTCTGATGGGCACCTAGATATTAAAGGTGATGTGTATTAGAAATGTATAAATAGTAAAGAGAAATGCTCAGATCTATCTTACACTTTTATGGCAGCTGTAAAGGAGAATAGATACTGGGATGACGGAGACAGGGGATTTAATACAGACTTTAATAAGAATTTTAATCTCTATTTTTTACCATATCCTCCCAACCAAAGAAGAAGGATCCACCCATGTAATAAGCCTCAAACCTTTATAATAAAAGTGGAAAATTAAATACAGTATCTTTGTAACTCTACTTCAAAGACTTTCCAAACTGGTGCCACAATTTTAAAAAGTATTTTCACATTATAGTTAAACATTTTGAAATTTTAAAATGTGCAGAATTTGTTTTCTTATCACGTACATGTAACCAACTTTGAATGCGTTACTTGTATCCATTACGCTGAGCGGAAACCACCACTTCTCACTTCATTTCCCAATACTCTGCATACTACCTTTCTACTTCAACCCCATATTCCCACAGGCACTGGTAACACTATTCTCACTGTCAAATGGGCAGTCACTGTCTTTCAGCACTCAGGAAAATCAGTCTCCTTTCATTTCAGATCAAAAGGATTCATATTCAGTAGAAACTTAACTTGCAAACACGGCAAAGCTCCCATGCTGAAGGCATTCTAGAAATATTCCTGGGTTTATTAATTCCCTGGCATCAACTCATACAGTTGATGCTGTATTGTGACCTTTCTATAAAGAAACTAAGCTGGTATCTAAAATTAAAATAAAACCAATCTCATCTCAGTGAAACCAATACTGCATGGCTCCTTTGCAAACAAAAATCAAGACATCTTAATACTGTTTAGTAAACTTCCCTCAAGGAGGAATGAAAATACATGGAGTGTTTCTAGGTTCTGCACTTAACTCCACACAAACATAGCCCAAACATAGCTTTTTTTAAAGAACAATTTCATTACTCTCCAACACCTGTGCCTCTCATGAGAGGATCTGTATATTAAACATTCACATACCCTAGAAAATGCTGATATTCTCTATCCTAATCCTATTTTATGCCACATACCCACATTTATTTTTTGTTCTTTTTAGATGCAGATAGATCAAAGATTGAGAGGAACAAAATCTCCTTATCTGCCAGCTCAGCCTAGTAGAGGAAGTTTCTCTCTCACCTGGGATACAGGGAGCCTCAGTTAGGTTGATAGACTTAGCCCTGAACTTCCCTTGAGCAAGACCAGACACAGGGAAATATTGGGAAATGTTTAATGTTTTGCTTTACTGTTCTTTATCATAAGGCTCTAGTTAAGAGACGGCAACTCAGAAACACTGGAATTAATTTGAACCAAAGTCTGAAAGGGGATAGTCAACTTTTCCCTTGGCTACTTGGAGATAAAAAGCAAATTTTGCATACAGAATATGGCTCCCAGCTAGAGCAGTGTTTCTTAACTGATGTTCCATGGAACACCAGTATCCGCGGATATAGTGAAAGTGTTCCACCAACGGGGGTGGGGGCTAAGTGGAGAAAAAGGAAGGAGCACCGTGGCAAGCCGACGCATGCCTGAGAGATTTAAAATGCCTAAGCTGCAGCAAAGTTTCTGAGCATGTGTTTTTGTGCGCCACTGCCCTGCTCTTTTGCTGTGGCTGGGACATTTTAAATTTCCGCCTGCTGTTACTGCCGGCATCGAAATTGCTTTAACAGAACTTCCATGGTAAGACTTCCTTTGACAAACCTTACTCTAGGAATAGATGAACTTTGTTCCAACATGCAGACCCAAAATTCCCATTAAAATGTGAACAATATCATTTTCAGTTTTAAGTTGTGTGCATAATGATTATCATTTTTTTAGAAATAAATGCATGTTATATTCGTAAAATCATTTTCACAGGAATGTGTAGTACGCAGATATAACGAACATTACAGCCAGTATCTACTGGCTTTTTTGATAAAGTTTTCATCAGGTGTTCCACATAAAGTAATTAATACCTTTAGGTGTTCCCTGGTCCATTAAAGCTTGAGAAACACTGAGCTAGAGCATGTAAGCAACCCTTCATTGTTTGCTTATTTGTTTTAATGTGCTCTTTTAAAACAACCATAAAGAATTCCAGTTTTGGAACTTGTTCTTCCTACCTGCTGACATTCAATATGTTAACTTTCATGTTTTATTTCACATGCAAAGAGAAGTAAGGTAGTTCAGGTTATGCCAGAAAATCAATCCATTTAAGATAACAGATAAGAATAAATAAAGCAGTAACACTGTCCTCTGTTCATAACTTGGATTTAATAAATGAAGTTTAAATCACTGGTCACAGTTCAAATGGCAGATCTCCAGATAGGCATGGTAAATGAGTCAAATCTCAAGAATTTTCATTCCTTAATGAAGGAAGATGGATTTTGTTGCCATTGCAGCTATACTTTCACCTATGTACTGTCTAACAATGTTTGCATCATTGCATTCTAGGAATAGGAAGCTATCTAAAAGTACCTCAATCTGGGCTGGCTCCACCCCTAAAACCCCTATCCGACTCCCCCTTCACCCTGCTCAGCACTGGTAGCGCTGGAGTGCTAAGAGATGTTTCTGCCCTGCCGGTGCTGGGAGGTAGGGTGGGACTCTGGGTTCAGAGGACAGGCTCTGTGCTCCCGCCCCACCCTTGGGCCAGCTGGTCCACCACCAAGGGTGGAGTGGGGCAGACCCCAGACCACCACATGTTCACTCCGCCTGGGGAGCAGGGCTGGCTGGCTTGCAGCACAGCCTACACCGCTCTGGCACAGACTTCCAAGGCCTATGGCCCTGGGCGGCTGCACCGGAGGCCGCACCGTGCATCAGCTGGCCTGACCCCAGCCCCCAGGGTCAGACTGTCCAGAGCGGGGCTGCGGTGGGAGGGTCCTTTGGCCCCAGGGTTCCCCCCCCAGCCTCCATTCTGAAGGGCAGGGTCCCTGGGGGGGGGGCCCAAACTGGGGACCCCCAGGCCAGTTAATCCAGCCCTAGCCTCAATAACAATGGCAGAACGAGAATCAAAATTTCGTTATTTGTTAACAACAGAACTCCAAGTAAACCAAAAACTAACTCCTCAATTTCATGTACTATCTCCAGCTACTTTTCCCCACAAATACCCAAGAGAGGGGGGGAGGGGGAACTACTTTGTAAAGTGACAAGAAGATTAATAAATCAAAGCTCCCAAGAATCTGTGGGATCAAAGGAAAGAACATACTAGAGTTAAGGTGCATGCCTGAAAAATACACTCATTTAAACTAAGGGAGATCTCCTCATGCACCTTTAATGATCTCAGCTGTGGGAGAACAAGGTACAGAGGCAATATTTCTCTGGTAAGCTTCAGAGTACAACTAGAAACCCACAGGCAGCTAACCAGTGCAGATCATATGAGGACAATTTGCTTTCCTATTACCACCAAATCCAAACACTGCCCAGTTTCAAATATATCTTTGCATCTTCATCTGCTTTCATGAAAAATATAAAGGTTAGGCCTAGATCAAGAATAAACAAATCAAACATTTTACAAATTTATTAAAACGACTTGAGCCTGTCTTATTCCCTAAAGAATTCTTAGTTATAAAAGAAAGAAAAAAACAGTCCTGCTGAGCATATTTACTAGTCATAGACCGAGATCTGTACCCTATTTTTCCAGACTCAGCCTTCTAAGGCCTTGTACACACTAGAAAGTTATTGCGCGATAAAGCCCTTTATTGCGCGATAAGAAGCCGAGCGTACACACTTAACTTACAGTTTTTGCGCGTTAAGAGCCCTCTTGTTGCGCAAAATGTAAACCAGCAAAACGAGCGTGGTAGGGGCTAACGTGGAATAGTTATCGCGCGACAGCCCATCTGTGTACGCTTACCGCGCAATGCGAAACCTCCGGAAATGGCCCACAATTCCAATCCCATCCCTTCTGCACTTCCCCCTGTACTCTGTTGCCGTGACGTCATTTTTCCCGACCTCCCCTTCTGCCCCGCGAATATTTGAATTCCACACTCTCCCTTCTGGCTTGCTGTTCAGTGCTGCTGCCTCTGTGTGCTCCGATTGCAATGTCCTTGCGTCGCAGCAAACGAGCTCCAGCCTGGACAACAGCAGAGGTGATGGATTTGATAGGCATCTGGGGAGAGTCCGCAGTGCAGTCACAATTACGTGGCAGCAGGAGAAATTTCGACATATTTGGACAAATTTCTCAGGTGATGATTGAGAAGGGGTACGAGAGAGACACTCTGCAATGCCGGGCCAAAGTGAAGAAGCTGCGGATAACGTTCCACAGAGCCAGAGAGGCAAACCGGCGCTCCGGGTCCGCGCCGGCGACATGCCGCTTCTACAAGGAGTTGGAGGCGATCCTGGGCGGCGATCCCACAACAACCCCTATCTCGACCGTGGACACTTCTGCGACAGCAGCAGAAAATGACAAGGCAGCAGAAGGCGATGATGCAATCGTGGACGAGGAAAGAGAGGAGGAAGAGGAGGTGGACGGCGACAACGGAGCCACCGACATTGGGAGCCAGGAGTTATTCGCCACCCCGGCAGAGACAAGCTCCACGGAGTCTTTTGGCACTCCTTCACCTGAATCAGCCGATGGCAGCTCCGGTAAGTTATGTTTGCAGTGCTCTCTATTCTATCAGCTACAGCTTAGCGTGTACATGAATATAAGGCATAGAGTTCTCCTTCTCTGTTTCTTCTTTTATGTGCATTAATGGTGTGCCCTTGTATTTCTGGACTTAAAAGAAAAGCGCATCAATACATGCCTCGATTGCCAAGTAGTCGTTCACTTTCAAGTCACTAAACGTGTACTCCAAATATCTCCAAATTCTTCTTTTGAAATTGGATGGTAGAGCGAGCCTTTGCCCTCCCCCATTCAGGGAGACTCTCCCTCTCAAGCTCGCAAGCACTGCAGCGGGAACCATAGCCGCGCACAATCCAGCTGCGTAAGGACCAGGCTGGAAGTCAGCCACATGCAGGAGATGCATTCTCGCTTGCAGAGGCACTCTAAGCAGTGTGATATCGGCTTCCACTGCAGCCATCTCTGACACAGGTTCCGAACAATCAGCGGCAATACTCAATTGTCCCGTGTACCTACTCACAGCAACCCGTCCCTCGCTTTGGAAAACTTGTTACAGCCCCCCGGTATTTCTTCACCCGTGTAATCTCGGAATGTGAAGGGAGAGCATCATTTTTTGCACCTGAACATGGTGAGAACAATAGCGGCATTCAAACTGTTTCTTTTTTGCACAGGAACGGCCTTCACTGGACGGTGTACAGCTGCTGCTGACCGTCTGAGAAAGATAAGGCGGAGGCCTCGCAGGACCAAGGAAGATATCTTCCAAGAGTTGATGCATTCCCATGAAAAATCAGCGAGGGAGACAAGGGAATGGAGGCGGGTGTGCAGGCAGGACAGGCTAGAAAGCAGCGTGAGGAGGGAGAAGCAGAAGGACGCCCTAATAGGCATTCTTCATGAGCAGACCAACTTGCTGAAGTCCATGGTCGGTCTGCTCCAGGCTCGCACCTCCCCCCCGCAGCCACATCCGCCATTCCCTACATCCACTCAACACTCTCCCCCCAAACCTTTTTTGGAAACTCATGGACACCCATGGTATAACGTCACCTCAACCCCTCCACGAACTTATGTCGTGGAGTCCCGCACCTACACCCACCTTTAGTCCCCCCTCCCCTTACAGCCACCGTTTCCTTTCTGTAATAGTAATAAAGTTGAGACATTGTTAAATTTAATCTGACTTTATTGTTTTTCATTTTTGGTATGCCCTGGGCGTGGGGTGAGAAAGAAGTAAAAAAAAGAAAAAGGAAGCAATCACTCTATATCTATTGAGTTTCTAAGGTAACCAATACATAAGGATAGCAGTGATTTATAATAGTAAAAGACAGCCTTTCAGTCCACACTCATGAACTCATTCTTCAACGCCTCCCTTATGTGTACTGCCCTAAGCTGCGCCCCCCGGAAACCCCTTGTGTCCGGTTGCTGGTAGGCAAACTCTACACGTTCCGCCTCCCTTGTCCAAGAGTTAAAAAATCTCTCCCCCCCGTTTTCACAAATATTATGAAGAACACAACATGCAGAGATGACATTTGGTATGTTGTCCTCATGTAGGTCAAGCCGGCCGTACAGCGACCTCCAGCGTGCTTTTAAACGGCCAAAGGCACACTCTACAACCATTCTACACCTGCTCAACCTGTAATTAAAGTGCTCCTTTGCAGGATCCAACTTCCCTGTAAAAGGCTTCATAAGCCAAAGCATCAGTGGGTAGGCGGGGTCCCCAAGGATAACTACAGGCATCTCAACACCCCCCACCGCTATTTTCTCGTCTGGAAAAAATGTACCTGCCTGTAGCCTTCGGAACAGTCCAGAGTTCCTAAAAATGCGTGCATCGTGCACCTTTCCTGACCAACCCGCATTTATATCCGTAAACCGACCACGGTGGTCCACCAGTGCCTGAAGAACCATTGAAAAGTATCCCTTGTGATTAATATACTCGGAGGCGAGATGGTCGGGCGCAAGAATAGGGATGTGAGTTCCATCTATCGCACCACCACAGTTCGGGAAGCCCAACTCCTTAAATCCATCGATGATCTCCCTCACGTTCCCAAGGTTCACCGTCCCCCTTAGCAGGAGACGGTTGATGGCTTTGCATACTTGTGACAGTGCTACTCCGACGGTGGACCGTCCGACCCCGAACTGGTTTGTGACCGAGCGGTAGCAGTCCGGAGTCGCCAGTTTCCATAGGGCAATAGCCACACGCTTCTCCACAGAGATGGCCGCTCTCATTCTCGTGTCCTTGCGCCGCAGGGCAGGGCCAGCTCCTGACAGAGTTCCATAAATGTGGCTTTCCGCATTCGAAAGTTCTGTAGTCACTGCTCATCATCCCACAGCTGAAGAACGATTCGGTCCCACCAGTCTGTACTCGTCTGCTGTGACCAGACACGGCGGTTCACGCTGTGCAGCTGGTCGGCGAAACTGATCAGAATATCAGTGCTGTTCTCAAGGCTGCCAGTCTCCGTGCTCGAGTCATTATAACCCTGCTCTGAATCAGAGCCAAAGGCATACTGCAGCAGAATCTGGGCTGTGTTCACAATGCTGAACGCAGCATTCAAGATCACAGCTGAATCCATGCTGATGCAGAAAGGGAAGTTCTGTAAAGACAGTCATTTCAGTTTGAATTTCACGCTCGTTGCTAGTGGCAACTTCAGGGAAGCGTCGGTAACAGAATGCACCACGGGAAATGAGTAATTATCCCATGCAGCATAGCGCGACACTTCTTCTTCCCATGATCCAAATCGCGAATTACTGATATGGGGAACTGTGGGATACGTACCCACAGTTCAGTTTGCTTTGCTGGAGGACTGCTAACAGAAGGGGGGGGCTCTGTACCGTTAGAGTCCGCCGAGTGTATACGCAATCTTGCGCAACAACAACCACGGACCATTTATTGCACAACATGCTTATTGCGCGAAAACTCAGGTAGTGTATACATAGCCTAAGTCATTTTTCACAACAGTACCAATGCCAAAAAATGGAAGATTAGGTTTAGGATGTTTTTGTTTTATTTGATTCAATCTAATCAAATCATTTATGCAATAAGAAGTCACCTTAAGTCAACAACATGATAGAGAAAAAAGTAAAAACAGCATGACATCTTAATTTTACATTTGACACTTCTTAAAAACCATCATTTAAAGCACTGGTTGGGACCCTGTACTGGCAGAGGTGGCCTTTAGGCCCCCACGACCCCCTTTTGTGACTCCAGCTCCCCGATGCCCCCCCCCCGGCTCCCACACCCCACTCCAGCCACAGCTCCCTGCTGCTGGCCCCAGACCCCCTTCCTCCACCCCCCAACGCCGGCCCTGGCCCTGGCCCCAGGGAACAGCTCCTCCTGCTGCCAACTGAGGCAAATGCAGCTTTTGGGGTAAGTGAAGCAGGCAACAGGGCCCCAGGCCTGCACTTGCTTCGCCTACCCCAAAAACTGCCTCTGAATACTGGGTCGCAGACCCTCAGGTACTGGGTCACAGCACCTCCTGCTGCAGCCACCGAAAGACTAGAATGCATTGCTGAAAGATGTAATTGTTGGATCATGGGGCATAAATTATTTTTTTCAACAGGGTCCTGAGGAAAAAAGTTTGAAAACCATGGATTTAAGGAATTAAAACTGGTCAAAATCATAACAGTTCTATCTGGATTTTGAGTAAGATGCAAGTTGTAAATGCGCCTGATGTTTAAAAAGAAGAAAACCAACCATATGTGTGGTAGGTAGTTAAGTTAACAAACAACACTTTATTGCTGTGTACACACAGCAGTCTCCCACACATTCAGGAAACACTTGACATCTGAAGAGCACGACTGCACATCTGTGTGGTTAGCTCCATGTTTATCTAAAACGTCTATAGTGAGCAATAGTTATATTAATTCACAACAGGCTCAAGAGAAGGTTTGGTCAAGTGGCTAGAGAAGGGAAATGGAGTTACAGCCCTAGTCTGTTACTTGCTCCCATTGTCTCACCTTGGGTAGTTACTTAAAATTCTATGCACCAGAGCTTCCCCATCTTTAAAACCAAGTAAATAATTGCTTACTCCAATCATTGTTTTTAAAGCACATTGAGATCCTCAGCTGAAAAGGTGTTACAAAGCAGTATTGCTTTAGCAGCATCCCAGACGGAGTGTTAAAGACGTGAAGGAAGTTCCCTTTCTGTTGCTTGCTTCGCAACACACTCTAGATGCCAAAGGCTCATAAATAGGTCATCCTACTATATGACTTCTAATATCCGTGCTTTGAAAAGAAGGCTCACTGTTATTACGGTTAGTAAGCATACTATGTACTGTGCCATACTCTAACAGCTGGGGAAAACGGTCAAAACAAAATTAGTAGGGAAAACAGAAAAATCATACAAGGAAAAAAAAGAAATCCCATAGGAAACAGCCACAACCCTTAACACGAACAAGACAGAGTTTCAAATTTTCTCTAAGTTGAAGAGTTACATGAAAGGGAAAAATTCTCTAGACCCAAGCGGTCAAATGGTTCACCAGAATCTTACTTTACAAGTCACTGAAAGAATGGAGGAAGACTGCAAACTAAGGGCAACAGCCTGTTAAGTGATTTCACTGGAAATACTCCCACATGCAGGGAATGCAGAATTGGGCTCCAAAAGCTGAGCTAAAGTTCAGCAAGGAAATCAGAGTCTTAGAAACTAAAAATGGAGAATGAACAATTGGGTCGTCCCCTCCCAGAGCAGGATTGTTTGGATATTGCACATATAAAATAAAATAACGGTCTTACTTTGAGAACCAAAATGGGGCCTTCACCAATTCTCTTAGCATACTCTTCTCCAGAAAAAAAGATCTCATTTTCATGAAGTTTTCACTAATCTGCAACCTAAATTATCCCAATTTCATCCTATTACCATCTTAAATAAACCTTCTTTCCTGCTACTTAAGCTCTTTGGGGACTGTTATTATAAGCCCCACTTCATCATTAATATATTTTAATAACAAAGTGCCTCAAACTGAATCCAATATTCAGGTACAGTTACACCACAGACATAAACCAGTCTTTGCTCCATGGAGTAATGCTTCTGAATATACAGCCCAAACTGGAATTGGCCTTCTCACTGCCATTGCAAACATCTTTAATTTGCTAGCCACAATCACCCCACACCTCTTAATATTAATACATTTCAGGTTCCTCTACCTCATTAAATATGTGTGCTCCAAATTGTCTCAGATATACAGCACAAAATTTCATTTATCCAAGCTGAATCTCATAATGGTAACTTTCCACTGACATTTTTAACCTCTGTGGTTCCTTTAATATTATTTTTCTACTCTCTCTGTTGTCCCCTCTTTAGAATCAGGAACAAGTTTGTATTTGGTTTCTTGTGGGAAGTTTATTTTATCTTCATACCAAAGTCTACTGCAAGATTTAAAATATAGTAAGTATTTATGAAGATACGTCAGTGACAAAAGTTACCCATTTTTCATGCACTATTTAAAATTAATTAAAATCACAGGTACCTGTATGACTACATTTTAAAAGTTATTTAAGCATTATATTTGCAGCCAGTGGCATAGCAATAGTGCTTCACTTAACAGTCTGCCCTTAAATTTTTTTTTTAATAACACCCATTTTATATGGAGCAAGAGTGCATTGTCTACTTCCTGCTGCAAACACACACACCATGCTCAGATCTGTGCACAATACAACTGGGTTGAACAATAATATCAGTACACAGAATGAAGTAAATAAAAAGAAACCAAAATGGCTTCCCACGAGAAAGAGAGAATAGTTTTAACATATGGAAAAGACCAAATCATTACAGAAAGAAGTTTAGCTTCCAAGTTTTTAGAGGACATAATAAATAACAGATAGCAAAACACTATGGGTCCTCTCCAGGAAAATTTATATATACAAACTTCTGGCCCACACAATCCCCTTAAAGGTCCCATATGACAACTATAAAACAGCTAGCCTATTCAGAGAAAAAGCTCAGATTGTCACACAAGACCAGAAAAATAAATGAGGGCATCGTAGGTGGATTTTGGAGTTTTCCCTGTGGAAGGCAGCTCCAAAGATCCAGCCCCGCCCACCCCCTCACTGCCTGGCCCAATCTGGCTCCTACCACTGGGGCTCGGCCGGATCCTCCCACCAACTGTGGCCCTGGATCCCAGCCAGGGCTGAATACCACCGCTGCCGGCAACTCCAGGTCCCCAACCGGGGCCAGATCCCACCGCTGGCCCTGGATCCCGGCTGGGATGGGATACCACCACTACTGCCAGCCCTGGATCCCAGCCAGGGCCTGCTTCTGCCTCCAGCAGTGGGTCCTGGTCCACGGCCAATGCTTAATATATTAAACAACAACATATATAAGACTATACAGTGAACCCGCCTCTAGCATTTTCATATAAAGTGTATATTTTACAGACAAGACAGAAATGGTACGAAAATATAAAAATAATTTTAACTTTTACATTATTAAGGCTTGTTCCAGCTATCAAGTTAGTATCTTGCTCAAGCACTTTAAAAAAAGCAAACTGATGTGTATATTTCAAACAGTTTCATAGGATTCATGAGACAACAGGAAGCTAAATCCACTTGAATGAAAGCATATTGAACTAATCAGTTTTTTTTCTGAGCAAACAAAGCATCTATATGAAAAGGGACAAGGATGTGGTCTGGTAAAGATGACAATACGAAGTTTCCCGGAGTGAAATACAGAATGGAGAAGAACAGATCTGAAGCCTTTTCTCAAGGTGAGAGACGTTTGTTCAATGGGAGCCTAGTGAACAGGCTATATTTTCCAGTTCCTCTCTGTCAATGTGGATATTCCTTGTTGGGTCTGATAATTGACCAAGAGAGCAGGCTTTTGGAGAACTTTTTATTTTGCCAATGTTCAGGGTTAGTCCTAGGCTTTTGTGAGCTTCAGAGAAGCAACTGAGGACAGCTTGTAGATCCTCCTTTGAGTATGCAACTATAACACAATCATCTACATATTGGAGTTCGGTTATTGTTGCTGATGTTACTTTAGTTCTGGCATAAAGACAAGAGAGGTTGAAGAGGTTGCCTTCGGTCCAATATTGGATGCTGATTCCCTGAGACAAATTGATCTTGGATTAGTGTTTTCATAGCTGCTATGAAAATGCTAATCCAATATTAGTTTTCCTCTTACTGCAGACTGTCTAATGGAGGAGAGGAGTTTCTTGACCAGCTGAGGAGCTGGATCACCTTTGCTGAGTGGGCAGAAAACTTGGTCTCCCCTTATTTCACATGACCAACAGCACCGCCTCTGTGTTGCATAATTGCCTGTTGTTGGCAAAGCTTTAATAAACCTGCAGAGTTAACAGAACTGTATTCTTAAGGTAGGGACAAAGGTGGATATCATGTGCTTACAGGTATAAAAAATAACACTACAGCACTTAGAATATCATTTGTAGCTCTTCATTTGGATTTTGCTTATTATAGCTGATTTGTAATTCGTAATAACTCTGCCGTGCAACTCCCTTCATTAGGAAAGTTCTAAAACATCAAAGTCCTCATTTCTAAAAAGTTTAAAGAAGCATCCACAGCGAAACTACTCTATCTCACTCAACAGTTATCTTGATTTCTATAAACAAGGAGTCCTGTGGCACTTCTAAAGACTAACAAATTTATTTATTTAAATTTATTTATTTATTTAGTGCCACAGGACTCCTTGTCTGTTTTGATGAACTAGACTAACACGGCTACCCCACTGGAACTTTACGTCTATAATTGTATGTAACTACTACATCAAAAAAAAAATCCAGCATTAAAAAATAGAATCAATAGCACTAAACTAAACTGCTCCTGGTGACATCCTTCAGTACTCTCATTAAGACAAAGCACCTAAGCCAGGGGTCTGCAACCTGTAGCTCCGGAGCCACATGCGGCTCTTTGGCTACCCCCTTGCGGCTCTGGATCTTCCCCGCCAGGGGGACCTTGTGGGCAGTCTGCTCCAGGCCCCCTGCCACCGGGGATCCTGTGGGCAGCTGCACCAGGCTCCGGACTCCCCACCTCCGGACTTCTGTTCTTGCTTCCAGACTCCCCCCTCCTTCACCAGGGGACCTTGCAGCAGGTGCCTTGGCCCAGCTCCCAACTCCCCCCACAAGGAGGCTACACCTATTTTGGCTCTCAAAGCATTTAGTTATAGAAGGAATTTTTAAAAACGGCTCTTCTTATATTTTGGGTTGCCGACCCCTGACCTAAGCCTTCAACCCCTAAGTACACCTCCCTCCCCCACCAACAATAGACCCACTATAGCTCAGCTGCATATATGGGAAAAAGTCACAAAGCGATTCTGATGGGAGCATCCCCAATAGTGCATGGATCTGTAAAATCCTACATCTTTACTGCAAGAGCACAGAGAATGCACTGCGATCATTAGACTGGAAATTGCCTTCTGAAGCCATACATTTACCCATACAATCACAGAAGAGGCATAGAAGAATCCAGCTTCTAAAACAACAATTGGGCCATAGTATAATGCCTGCACAGTTACTCAATCCCAAGCTGGTGTGGAAAGGAAGATTTCTTCCCCTATACATCAGCAGACTGCACAGATGAGTCTGAACCTATTTATTTGAGAGACAATGTAGGTGAAGTAATATCTTTTATTGGACCAACTTCTGTTGGTGAAAGAGACAAGCTTTGAGCTACACAGAGCTCTTCTTCAGGTCAGCTCTACGTAGTTCAAAAGCCCGTCTCTTTCACCAACAGAAGTTGATCCAATAAAAGATATTACCTTTTATTCAATATCCTGGGACAATACAGTTACAACAAAACTGCAAACATCTGTTTATTAGGTAATTCAGAAGCAGAAAAGGCATCTAGATTTTTGGCTTTTAGGAAAGCTGCAAAAAATCTACTGTTGTAATGAGCTAGAGTTTAATTTCCACAGCTACTACAGAAGTCACAAGCAAATTAAAGTCACATGTGATAGAGAAATAATGTGTGCATGCAATTTAAATAAATCCAGCAAAAACATATCTACAGTATGACACAATTTACACCCAATATTCTCCCTCCCACACACACATACACATTCATAGGTATATGGGACCCTTTGCTCTGTGAGCTTGAACCTCAGAGAATTCCATGTACAAACTGAAGAACATGAATTAAGAAGCACCTGAAATGGAAGAAGGGGAAAAATAATAGAGGAGAGACTTCCATATTAAATAAAATTTCACACAAAGGATGAAGAAAATATATTAAACACAACCATGTCAGGTTTATAAACCTAATGACTTAGATTTTCTTAATGGGACAAGTTGTATTATCTCATTTGGCAGTTTAGAATGGCTGAAATGAAACGTAATTTGCAGCTGACACCAAGTGACAGAAGACCGACAATTGTTCATGGTGTTTCTTTTGTTAAAAGTACTTCTGTCTTAAATTATAAAGAAAACGAATAGGAGGCATTTGACTCATAAAGTACAACTTTTTGCTGACGTTACCCTGAATCCCTAGCTCTAAGCAGATTGATTTTTGAAATCTTTACATGTCAAAGAGGGATACACAAAATTCTAGCTTTTTTTCACTGAAATCTCTATTTTTGTACATGGGCATCATTATGAAATTATCTCTGGCAATTTAAATACAATCTGACAACAAAGCCAGAAATCCCCCTTGAATAATTCCCCCATCTCAGTGTTAAATGGATGAACTCAAACTCTCCATAGTTCAGTGGTTTCACCCTTTAATACATAATAAAATTTACTTGCATAGCACAAATATCTGAAAGTAATTTACAAAAATCTACTAATTAAGTTTTAACATGCATGCAAGACAGCTATGAGTTACATATGATCACTTTAGCACCACTGAAATTAAATTATCTCTAGGGTGGAATACAGCCAGCTATTTAAAATAACAATAATACATAGCAGTTTTGAGCAGGAAATGAAAAATACACTATCCAAATAAAACTACAGGGAGATTTAGATAACATTTTATTAGCCAAGCCTTAATTTATCTGAAATGCAAAGTTATCTTCTTCTACTCAGCTTCAAATATGACTCTCATCACTATGGTATTTAAGCAACTGAAACAGTGAAAGATGGAGTCCAATAGCTCCCTATTAGGAATTCTACCCATTTCCCACTGTTCATCTGCTGGTGGCAGCTGAAGAAGAAAGAGGATAGGCAATGTTACAGAGCTTTACCCTTAAACCTTTGGGGAGGTGGTCCTCCTAATCTACCCAACTACTAGAAACCTGGTACATTCTTCCAAACCCAAATTATAGCTCTTCAACTTTAATGGCTATATTAAACCACCTGCATACTGAGAAATATATTTTGCACTAGGATTCCCCACTTCTATTTACTAAAACAAATCTAGCCTTTAAAATTACTAATAGCTAAACAGCTGAGCATGGTCATATCTGCGTAGCCTTCAATGCACAAGTATCCACATCACAGAAACCAGTAACATAATTGGCACTCCTGTTGGCTGTCTCAGGAGAGGCTAAGGAGACTGTACTATCCTTTCATCTCTAGACACATTCCTTTCACAGCAAGGTGGAATCATGTTGGAAACCACTGCTGCTCGTGTGCTTTTCCAGGTTTTTGGATACACAAGACTTCAATCACAAAGCTGTCAAATGAGCACCATTTATGACTATTAAATTAAGATAAAATTACATTTAATCTGTAATGAAATTAGAGTTCATTATTTTGAGCTTTTATACACTACACAGGTGATCCAACAAATGCTCATGCCTCCACTTCAAACACTAGAGTAGATCACTTATTCTCAAAACCAAGCTGAGACACAGACTAATAAACTCAGGCCAGATGGGTCCATGTTGCCTAGATGGAATTAAGAAGAAATCAGATTACCAGACAGCATTGTTTAAGCAAACTATATCATTTGGTGGTACATCTCTACAGCAGAAATCCCTACAGAATTTGTAATTAGAGCCGTAAATTATTAGCTTCTATCACATAATAACTCTTAAAGAAAGTACCCCCAAGCACAAAAGGATCACATAGGGAAATATCCATAAACACTGATTATGTGAAATTATTTTCCAAATTATGAGATTAACATGGGAAAGTTAGTTACTAACTTTTAAAAATGCATTCATGCATAGCAAATATAAACCATTAAATTGCTCGTAACTTTCTGAATCAAAATTTTTTGGAATGGAAATTTACATGCTGGCCCTTTGGCTGATGCTGATAGAAAAATGGAAAAATCAATCTGAGCTACACATACACGAAGTATTTTACATAAAAACACACACATTTTCAATTTGATGCTTTTGTACATGTGCAACTCAGTAGTTGACTCAACAGGTTTTGTTCAAAATCGATTTGTTTTGTAGATTGGTTGGATATTAGGAAAAGCTTTCTCACTAGGAGGGTGGTGAAGCATTGGAATGGGCTATCTAGGGAGGTGGTAGAATCTCCATCTTTGGAGATTTTTAAGGCTCGGTTAGACAAAACCCTGGCTGGGATAATTTAGGGGGAGTGGTCCTGCTTTTTAGCAGGGGGTTGGACTAGATGACCTCGTGAGGTCCCTTCCAACCCTATTATTCTATGATTCTATGATTCTATGATCTCATTCACTTACGAAAAAAACAAACCAAGTCTGACAATAGTCTGTGTAGTACATTGTGAGGTGTATAAAACTTTTGTAAAATAATATTAATAGACTTCACATTTAGAATATATGAGAAAGAGTCAGAGTTAAAGTTGACATTGTAACCTTAGCTCTGCACATTCTGTAACATTTGATTGCTTCATTTCTCAACCAGTGTTACAATAATGCTATAGTTTTATTTGCATGCACTAGTTTTAGTATTGCTGTTTGACATTTGTGCTTCTGTTTGTATCATAAAACCACTAAAAATAGTATAAACAACTGTAGTCTCACCTAGCACAAGCAACCATAAAACTAGCTGATCTAGCCAACTAAGAACTGTCCTTGCCAGAGAAAATCCACATATGGAGTACAGCTACCAAAGGCAACTCTCCTCTCCCATCAGTCCCATGCTCAGGATATGTTCTTGGGGGGGGACGGAGGGCAGGATGAACATAACATCTCTGTGCTCTAGCACAGAGTTCCTCATCCAGTGAGGCAAGGCACACTGGTGTGCCAATGGGCATGAACGGGCTAGCCACTGAATTTTGGAAAAGTCACTTGTGAGAGAAAAATTCTAATTTATTTTAATTAGTGTCATAACCAAATTGTATTTTGTGACGTTGCTCTTTGGGTGTCCACATGTAAGACAGAGACTGCACACACTACACTGATATGACCTTGCCATTCCTATGGTATCACATGATAGCCGTGTCTGATTATCAACCCTTAAGTTACAGTGGTGAATTTTGAACTGAAAACTTGAAAATGAATAAATATTGAAGAAAAGAGATTGTGGCACCTCTACATCTAACTTTTTCAGCAATCAAGCCGAACATGAACACAAGAAGGTCAAAGTGGTGAGCCAACACGATTGTCAGTTATCTGCAATTTGGATTTTCATTTACAGGTGAACAATCCTGCCCTCTTCAATAATGTCTCATGTGTGGAGAGACCCTTCCAATCCATGCAGCGGTGCTAAGTAAGTTAAAACAACACCTTGCAAGTAAACATTCAGTCCTTGTCAACAAAGGCAAATATTTCTTTGAGTGTTTGAAGGACCAAAATTTTTAAAAAGCACATATGATGAAAAGTTGTGTAACAGTTTCTGATAAACCACTAGAAGCAAGTTACTTGACCACTGAGCTTATAGTAAAGGCAAAAAAGTTGCATACAGTCACAGAAACATTAATTTTACCTGCATGCAAAGAAACGGCAAGAGTAATGTTAGATGCAATTGCAAAACATCCCCTTTCAGACAATATTAGCTGCCACATTGATGATGTCAGCTAATACAGCTTGTGTTTGAAAAAAATCCAATCAAGTGGAAAATTTGCACTGTAGCTTGATGAATCAACAGATATCAATAGCCGTTTTCAACTCTTTGCTCTTGTCAATGTAGATAGTATAAAAGAATTTTTTTTATTTTGCAGACAACTGCCTGCTCACACGACTGATGAGGAAATCTTGAGGGTTACAACGGCCTATCCTGAGAAGAGAAGATTGCACTGGAAAAATTGTCAGTGTTTGCATGGCCAGAACTACCTCCATGATTGTCAAAGTGAAGGGGTTTCTAAGCAAGATCAAAGAATGACATCCAGATATACTGGTGATACACTGTTTCCAGCACTGTGAAGCTCTTGTGGCCAAAACACTGCAAGAATAACTTTCTTTAATGTTAGATGGAACAGTAAAGATGATAAAATCCTGATCCTTGACAAGTTGCTTTTTCTCGCTGTTTTGTGAGGAAATGGGATCAGAACACCAGCGTTAACTTTTGCAAACAGAAATATGCTGGTTTTCCCATGGAAGAATTCTCTCATCTTCATCTGAGCTGAGAGAAGAGTTAAAAATGTTAATTTTGGAGGGATCTGTAATCACAGCCTTGATCACTGATGTGGCATGGCATGCAAAACTTGCCTATAAGCTACCAAGTCAATGAATTGAGCTGGAAAATGCAAGGTAGAAATGAGAATCTTTTCTCCTGCCCAGGTACACTGCATAGGTTTAGATCTGCTCTGGTGTGAAAAAGGTAGTGAAAGGCACAATGGAAATGTTTCCCCTGGAAACATGGCAGATCCTACAGGGAGTATTTGATCAATATCGTTTCTGAGCATATGAAATGTCTGAAGAAAAATTCATCTCATATCTTCCTTCAACCTATAGAAAAGAGTTGGACTGGGTCTGGGCTCCTTGGAGGTCTTCTGAAATGGAAAATGTTAAAAATCTTACAATAATGGCTCAAGAGCAACTTGCTGAATTAAGGCTGAACCATTCGTTTATAATTAAGTTTGGCAACATGTCTTTGGACTCACTTTGGTTGACAGTGGCACATAAATACCCAGTAATCTCAGACCATACTATCACCATATTTTTTTGTTGCCATTTTCAACAATGTACTGTAGAAGTTTATGAGGTTAAAAGTATGTTAAAAGAAGGTTTGAGAAGGGTTTTTGTATAATAAAAGGTAATCTGAATGTTTAACAAAGAAAACAGAGTGCTACCATATGTTAAATTTATGGGTAAAAAGTTTTACTGTGACCACTCACCTTAACTTGAATAGGATTAGACAAACTTGTGTACAATTCAAGATGGAAACTGTGTTTGACAACGAGTGTTCTGGTATGGTTATGTAATGCACAAGTTAATGTTACATGCTTTGTTGTTACAATCATCTTGATTCTTTACTGTCTCTGGGCAGAACTGTGAAGCTGCCCTCAGAACTATAACAAATGTAACATCTAAAAGTTTATAAAAGGTTAAGTGAAAGGGCAGAAAGAGGGACTGCTCCTAGACTCTCAGTCCCCTGCTGCAGCAGAGAACAGAACGCTGGATGTTCGAGAACAGATTCTGAGTCTTGTGTGGTGATTTGGATCGCCTTCTACAGTACCTATGTACGACAGCAGAAACAAACCCAGAAAGCATCTGAGATTGGTGGAGCAAGAGCTCTGAATTGCGCTGTCAGTATTTTCTGCTAGAATTAAATGACTAGGCATATCAAGGAAAACTCCAATTTCTCATTAAAGGTAAGTTTTGTTTTAATTATTCTAGCGCGGGGCACAGGGTGCACCACACAAATGTTTTATTGAAGTAAGTGTGCCTTAGTTCAGAAAATCTTGGCAAACACCACTCTAGTGACCCTCAGCTGTTGGAACAAATCCTTTGGATACACAAGCAACCTAGCTTAAGTTAGAACATCCCTAAAGAGGCTTCATTGGGAGACTGGATTGGCTTTTGTTGGTCCCCAGGTTAGCAGAAGAGTAAAGGTGGCTTAGAGCAACCCCTCTATCCAGCCATGTTCTAACCTTGCTCAGGTCTAGGCCTCCAAATGTTGCTAAAATAAACTCTACTACAAGCTGTCAGAGATGTTGTGTAACAGTGTTTGTGTTGTCTGACTGTCTACTAAGCGTGGATAAAGGCAGTTATGCTGACTTTATGCAGTCATGGCTATAACTAATGATTGGATATACACAACACAAAACGCATACACATTTCAACAAAACTGGCAGCCTCTGCTGAATTACCTCACACCTCACAGAGCGATCAGCTGGGTGGCCTTCAGGAAAGTTTGCACTCCAGCTGTTTTCATGTACTATGCCCATTGTGAGCACAAATACCTAAGCTGAACACAATAGATGCCTTCATTAACTTCTGTAAGGTAAGCCATACCAGAGAACCACTGCACTCAGGCTATCTCAGTAAGAATGTTACTGAAAGATAATAGCCACAAAAACATAAAGAAACATTTAATCTTTTCTATTGAGCATAAACTATAATTGAATTATAGTGTTGAATTTGGCCTAAAGACTATTGCTGAGAACAGAACCTAAATGTTCTATTTACATACCTAGAAGAAAACCCCCAAGTCTCACTTAAAATGTATATTCAAAATCCAAGTATACCCCTGTTATTCTCAACATATTAAACAAATAGGAGAATGAGTTACCACATTTGGAACACAATGAAAATCCCTTTTTTATAATTCAATTTTCCACACAAGCATCTTCTCAAGTTCCAAAGGGGTGGCCGTGTTAGTCTATTGCAGAAAAACAACAGAGTCCTGTGGCACTTTTAAAGACCAACAGATTTATTTATCTCATGAGTTTTCATGGGAGAAAATCTGACAAAGTGGGATTTTCTCCCACGAAAGCTCATGCGATAAATAAATCTGTTAGTCTTTAAAAGTGCCACAGGACTCTGTTGTTTTTAAGAATATTCTCGTAAATCTTAAATTATTTCAAGGCTTTTCTGCACACATTAAAAGGCAGATGTTATAAAACTGCGTTAATTTAAAACAGACCTCGACAAATCAATGTTTCTGCTCACAATGGCAACCAGTTTTAGTAGCCTGTTGCCTAGCTCCACTGCAGAAATGTAATGGAAGAGCATCCTCTGGCAACCAAAAGTAAAACTGCTGGCACCTAGCTGTGAGCCAGTTTTGTCCACCCCGATTTAAGATTACTGATTGCCCTGCCTGCTGCCTAAAATAAAGTAATTTTATCAGAAAAAGACACTTTCCACAAAAGCCATACTCTGGTAGAGCTTGACTGAAATTAGACAGCCTCAATAGGCATTATTCATAAAAGCCATACTAACTAATTGTGAAGTACATCATATGTATTGTATTTCATAGCAAGTAAAGAACCATCTTGTGAATTTTGTACCCAAAAACTATGCTTTGTTAAACCTCAGACCTTTAACCATTTGACAAGAAAACATTCCTTCTGCCCATCTAAAAAGATTCCGTAACAAACAGCTATAACAAACTATAACCAAAAACAATGAGAGTCCGCTGGCACCTTAAAGACTAACAAATTTCTTCGGGCATAAGCTTTCGTGGGCTCCAACCCACTTCGTCACATGCATGCATCTGACAAAGTGGGTTGGAGCCCACGAAAGCTTATGCCCGAAGAAATTTGTTAGTCTTTAAGGTGCCAGCGGACTCTCATTGTTTTTGCTGTACACAGATTAAGATGGCTACCCCTCTGGAAACCATAACCAATATACTTACAATGTATTTTTTCCTTGCACATTTTCCTGCCCCAAATTATTATTTTGCACAGACTGTAATAAAGGGAATTTTATGTGCCAAAAGCCAAAGTATAAAAATAAAATTTTTTCTCAAGTTGTACTGCCATCATCTGAAGACACATGCTCTGAATAAAGAATTGCAAATTGTGTTACCCAACCACATGCACTTCAGCAAATTTGATAGTGTGTGTTGACAGTGTGCTTGTTTGTTTCAGGGGGAGGAAGAAAGTCTTTCAAAATACTCGATATTTCTGAAGTTCTTTTTAGAAGTGATCCCTGCTAATAGCAATTCATTGACCTATCTAAAATGAGTTGGGTCTAAGTTAATTGCCTAGTGAGCCAACACTATAAAAGCTACAATCACAAATGGCACTAAGTGGCATTCCTATCTGCAATCTCTGCAGAAAAATCAAATATGAAGATTGAATTATCCTCCCACCTTGGAGCTGATCTTTACAGAACAGATCTGGAAGCTGTGTGAAGAAATTTGTATTACAGCTATCCAAGGCTTTGTCTACACCAGAGGGGGGCAAAATACAGCCCATGGGCTGCATCTGGCCTGCCAGAGGTCACCATCCAGCCCGCCACCACCATCCAGCCCGCCACCCCATACCTGCTCCCCTACCCCCCTTCAGCCAGTACTGCCCCGCTTCCGGGCCAGGGCTGCATTGCCCCTTCCATCCCCCCAGCCAGCATTGTGCCGCCCACCTCCACCCTCCCCCGCTGTGCTGCTCCAGGGCTGGAGCTGGGGCTGTGCTGTCCCCTCTGCCCTCCCTCCCTCCCTCCCTCTCCCCTCCCCACCGCTGGCACTGCGCCATGTTGCTCCAGGGGCCGGGACTGCACTGTCCCCCACTGGCTCTCCAGACCCCCCCACCTGCTCTTCTTTGCCCACTCCAGCTGGCTCTCTGCGACACCCACCAGCCCACCTGCAAATTTTATTCCCCACAACTGGTCTACACAAAGAAACTGAACTAGTTTCCAAACACAAGTTTAGATAAACCAGTGTAACATTTTGTTTGGACTAGGCCTGATTTGCATCTGTTTGGCAGAGAAAATAGGGCTACAATCACTAAGGCTGTCACTATGACACTAAGCTCACACAATATATTATTTAAAAGCAAACAAAACAAAAACCACTTTAATGGAGGAGCTCAGGAAATGCTTGGAATCAGAGGTTCTTTTTCAAAGAGAAAAAGTCAAAGAGACTTAATAAATTTAACTCATTATGCTATTAAACTGGAAACCCATTAAATTATTTCTTTTAAATTATTGGTGTTATTTATCTGAAACAGACTATCAGTATTCTTAATGACTGAATTATCGAATTATACATAAATATGAAATGTAATGTGCCAGCTGATAGTAAAAGATATACATTTATAAACTATAATCTCTCATAAAATAAAGCATTTTTCACTAAAGAAATTACAGTTATTACAGATAAGACAAGACTCCAATGATGCATCCAGTCTATCAGACGACAAGATAGTATTGTCAGCAAAATAATTTGAAATGGGGGAAAACTGATGTCTCCTGTGTCAATTTATCTTTGTTGGTCCCATCTGATTGCAGCAGACTCTAGGCTGCTACACAGCTGCCATATCTGATTGTGGATTGCTACACAGCATGTCTCTCCCAGAGTAATATGTAGTGCTTTTTGTTCATTTTTCACTCTTGCTATCTTTAGTATCCAAAAGGAAGAACAAAAAAATTCAAAACCATGTAAATAGAAGAAAATAGGAACAAATTTCAGTGTACAATTCTTTACATAAAAATATATCCAACCTTTCGGTTTCTTCCAAAACTGATGTCCAAGATCACTCTGCAGCTTTAAGCTGAAAAGGCAATTATGGTTACTGACAAAAGAAGATAAGGAAAATTGGGAGGCTTTCCCCAGATTTATCCTCCAAGACTTTGCTTTCCACCAAGAAGTGTAAACCAAGGGATTGAATTTTTGGAATCAGGTGGTCAAGAATGACCAGTCCCAAACACCACCACTATCTCCTTTAAATATATTCAGTATGAAACAAACAACAAATATTTGCACTTTCAAAATGAGGACCTGCTAGAGTACACCTATAGTAATTTATCTGGCATTCACAGTAAATTCACAACTTAATTTTTCTTTGTGGATCTGGTCTTCCTTGAAGTGCTTCTTCGTATGAAAGCACCTTGATGCACTGCACTGAGGCTCAAATTCATTCCAGTAACTTCCTAAAAAAGCTTAACAATCATCTGCCTATTGTCTATATCTGACCTCCTAAGGTCTAGACCAGGGGTCGGCAACCTTTGCCGGCCCCTGTGCCAGCCCTGCCCACTGCACCCTTAGCAGGTGCCGGGGGCGGGACCAAAAGGGGGCGGGGCCAGGCTTCCAGTGCCGTGCCGGCCGGGGCCTGGGCCGGCATCCCCCAGCGGGCGGCCTCTGGTTTCCAGCCCCAGGGCCAGCTCCCATCCACAGGGGCGGCCCGCAGCTGAGGGCCCCTGCTGGATGGCAAGAGCGGAGCGGGTCACTGCGGCAGAGCTGTCCCCGGCCATGGCCAGCAGGAGGGCAGGTTGGCTCGGCCCACCTGGAGTCGCCACTGCTGGCAGGAGCCGGGACCAGGAACCGGAGGCTGCCCGCTGGCAGCAGCAGCTCTGGCCGGGCCGGGTCAACCTGCCCCCTTGCCCGCCATGGCCGGGGCTGGTTCTGCCCTGCTGGCAGCGGCGCAGCTCTGGGCTGGCTGGGCGACGAGATCCGCTCTGCTCCCTTCCTCTCCCCTCCTGCCGTCCAGCAGGGGGCAGGTCCAGCAGGAGCCCTCAGCCGCAGGCTGCAGCTCAGCTCAGGCTCGGCCCGTGTGCCATGTCTGGCACGTGTGCCGGGGGTTGCCGACCCCTGGTCTAAACTTTAAATGCGAGTGAGAAAGTCAGGAGTTTGTTTAAAAATTAATCAAAATGAAATGGTATAAATATTTAAGACCCCAAATCAACAGCAAAATGCCTATACTTAAAAATGAACAGATTTGGAAAACAGTATATTGTAAAAGTGACTAATGATTGGGACCCCATGGTTGAGTTACTGTACTTTACAAATTAGAGAGTAGGTGAACAAACAATGAAAAAGCAAGGATAAGTCATTACCAAATATACATAATTTTCTAAGTGAACTGTCGAGTTTAAATTGATCATCATAACTCATACCGTTCAAGGAAATGTTCAGTGGTGTATTTTGTAATAGTCACTTGTTAATATGAAACTCCAAAGATCCCTCACAGATTTGATAAAAGAAGTAAGATGTCTCTAGAATTTTAGGGTCCTGATTTTTTTAAATAATTTTTAATAATTTGCAAGGCCATATAGTCAACTTGATGAGTTTCCTCTGTTTGCATGTACTTGGTACTTCTGAGCACCACATCCGGCTGGCCCACCCCCAGGAGTGGGGCAGGCCAGTGCCTGTTAGCTTTGCCCAGGGGGCGGGGCACAGCCTCCTCTCCGGCGCAGCCTTCCAGAGCCTGCACAAACACAAGAGCAGTCATCAGTCCATGCCTTATGGAACTTCAAATCTAAGTGGTCAAGACAAAGTGTACAGGAAAGGGATTCAACACAGAAACAGAGCAATTAATGTGAAGGCAGCACTTCAGGTTAGTTCCATGAGTTGGGTTAGAATGGAGGTTATGAGGGGATTAGCTAAATGGAAACTCCCAGAAACTTGCTGCTGCTTGGAGTGGGGGCCTAGATCTCTGTCAGGTACTGGGAACAGAGCTAGTAGCTGGACAGTGCAAAATCTGTTCTCCCCCAGCACCAGTAGCTGCAGGCATGCTGTCCTCTACTTCCACACCAGACAGACATACTTGACTGTTTGCCCAATTTTAAAATAATTCTGTTCTTGCACAAGCTGTAATAGTGATGAGAACCACTGCAATATTCCAACACTTTCCTGTTATTGATAAGCCTATATTAGAAGAAAATTATTGTTGTCAGCTACATGCTGAATCACTATAAAAATCAAACATCATGATTCCCTATATAATCTATTCTTTATATAATCTTTTCTCTTTATTGACAATAGAAATCCATTGCTAAGGCGAACAGAAACAAACCAAACCAAAACCCATGCACTTAACTATTTCTTATTTTGGTCTTCAGTATGGTTTGAAACTAAGACCATGAATGGTAAAAGCACCAACTGACACTGTTAGAACAAAAGAAATACAATACAATAAATACAATATGACTAACTATGTATGCTAAACAACCTGTTCCAACTTGTGTGTAGCTGAGACAATCAGTTTCCCAGATCTGAAGAAGAGCTATGTGTAAGCTCGTTTCTCTCACCAAACAGAAATTGGTCCAATAAAAGATATTACCTCACCTATCGTGTCTGCTCTATTAGCTGAAATTTATAGTAGACTTTGCTCTTACATCGATGAGCCACTAGAGATGATCAAATACTCACACTCTTATTTACAATTGGTAGTATTACACTAGCACCTATAAACAACCACTGAGATCATGGCTCACTGACACTTGGTACTGTACCAAGTACTGTAGTGAAAAAAAGTCTCTGCCTAAACAGCTTACAATCTAAATAGACAAGACAAGGAGAAGGATGGGAAAAGATAAGGAAGTGTGAGTACATATTCCCCTCTCCACACTCAGACTTTCAGTAATAAGATAATGTGGCAAAGTCAGGCCAGATGGCTTTAGGAGGGTAATCCTATTTGGAACCCGAGGAGGTGGGCGGGCGCTAGCCCGCCTACTACTAAAGCTCCTTCCCCAGCCCAAGGGAAAGAAGCGCTGGACCCAGCTTCCAACTGATTACGGGGGACAACAAATGACTAACGGGAATGGGAGTGAGGGTCAAAGGGTCAAAATAAGGGATTCGGAAGGGGACACCGAGCAGAGAACCCCGGACAGCGCCCACTGCTCCTGGAAGATGTCAAGGGAGCCAGTGGACACTGCCCAAAGGAACTCTGTTCGGATGCGTGAACGGATAAGGGATCGGAAATAGGCTTTAGGAGGGTAATCCTATTTGGAAGCCGGGAAGTGGGCGGGCACAAGCCCGCCCACTGCTAAAACCCCTCCCCCAGCCTAAGGGGAAGAGGCACTAGGCCCAGCACCAACTGAAAACGGGGGACAACAAATGAAAGAACAGGAAGGGGTGCGAGGTCACAGGTTCAGAATAAGGGATTCAGAAGGGGACACCGAGCAGAGAACCTCGGACAGCACTCACTGCTCCCGGAAGGTGTCAAGGGAGCCAGTGGACGCTGCCCAAAGGAACTCTGCTTGGATGCGTGAACGGATAAGGGATCGGAAGTAGGCTTTAGGAGGGTAATTGAAGGCAGGTTTGTCAGCCCTAGAATGCTGAAGGCACTGTTCCCAACAGGCAGAGGAGCAACAGCTGTGGGGCAATTAGGGACACCTGGGCCTTGTTGAGGGCTGTTCCTGGCCCTATAAAAGACCCAACTCCACCAGCTCACAGTGTGGGAGTTTGGAGGTGGCGTGGCATCGCGTCAGAGAGGGTTAGAGAAAGGGAAGGGGGCTAGGCAAGGCCTGAGAGGCTTGCCTCAGCTGCTGCAGCAGGGGCAGCAGAAAACTCCCCTTCCACAAGGACTGAGACAAAGGCAGTGGAGCCACGACCCTTATAGGGAGAAGTGGACTTGCCAGGAAGGCTGACTTGCCACAGGCCCTACTACGCCAGGGGACCGGACATTAGGCGGCACGAGCTGGGGAGTACTCTGCCACAATAAATTTTCAGTCATCCAGCAATGGCCCACAGAAACAGACAGTTTTGGACTAGTCCCCTTCCCCATATATTGAATCTCCAAGCTAATATTCATCAGTTTATAATGGAAATAATATTTAGCTAAGTTTGTGAGTAATGCCACTGAAACCGCTATCATTTCATTTAGATCACGTTTTATTAAGACAATTACATTCTCTTCATAAATTAAAATTAATTTTAAAATGTTAGCATTACCTTTATTATTAAGAGCCTACGAATCTCTACAACCCCAACAAAAATCAGTTCAGCGGTGTATTAACATGTTAAAACAGGCATTTAACACCTAGTATTGGATCTGTTTTTCTAACAAGGATGATGATGAACATACCTTTTCACACACATGATGGTCTGACTTACGCTCTGTATTAGTGGTTCTCAACTTTTTTAGGCTCAGGACCCATTTGTAAACCTTGATGGCCTGTCATGACCCAGCAAATAGTGTTAGTGCAAAAGACATCGGCTTACTAATGTTTCTTATCCACAATATACAATAGATACATTAACTTAACAAGTACTCAATAAATGTATCTATCGTGGGCTATAACGGCAACTCCTGTACCGCCAGGCTATCAGGCCCAGCTCTCTGCTCTGGATGTTGCAACCTCTGAATTACAGCCCTGCTTAGATTTGGACCAGCTGGACCCAGTGTGTATGATTCCTAGAGTCCAAGGCCTGAACAGATCTTTATGATCAGTGGTTCCCAACAGGGCACGAAAAGTGGCACACAGGAGCTTTCAAAGTGACCCGTGGCTCCCCTCTTGCTGGCTGCAAAAGGGAGCCGTAGCCTAAGGACCAAGGTGGAACACATTTCTGTGGGGTTAAAAGACTGGTGGAGGCTCTTTATAGCAGCCAAGAGGATGGGAGATCAGCACTCCCCTCTCTGCCCGCTCCCCCCCAGCTTTAACAGAGAGCACAGCAAAGTACACTGCTTGGGTCCATAGGTGCTGGGGTCCCTGCTGGAGCCAGAGGGAGGGGAGCAGTCCTTGCAGCTGTAGAAAGGAGCCACTGCCTACAGACCCAGTGGAGTGCACATGGCTCCAGGATGCATGCAATTTCTCTGCTGTAGCCAAGGAGGTAGAACATCAGCAAGGAGGCTGCAGTGGGATGTTGGGTGAGGAGGCCTGTTGCCAGAGACTGGTGGTCCTTTAGGGTTACAAAAATTCTATCTGTGGCCTTCAAGCCAAAAAGGTTGGGAAGCACTGATTGTGATCATCTCCTGGCTTCCTGTAGACCTTGGACCATAGAACTTCACCAAGATAATTTCTAGATAATATCTTAAGAAAACCTTGATTTAAAAAGTGTGAGTGATGGAGGGCAGTGCAACTTGATGTATCGGGTCACAGTGCCACTCACTTAAATTTAGCCTGGTAGGCCCTCCCTCATCCTGACAGAGCAGCAATAGGGTGAAACCTGAGCAGCATGCAACTCCATGGTCCCTAATCAGTCCCCATGCCCGGGGTAGGGAGCCATGTCTAGCCAGCCCCACCAGACCAGAACAACAGGAGCCACCACTGCTTGGTGAGTATGAGGTTGATTCTGCAATCCTCATCGCCCACCCCCCGCCCTCCCTGATCTGCACTCTGCACCACCAGAACCCAACTCCACCTTACTTCCCTTCCACCCTGGACCTCCCATATGACCCTCTGACACATTCTGGTAACAGGTAGAGAAACGCTATTCTACACTGCTGTGCCTCACACAGGAAAAATAAAATTAGTGACAATAAAGGGGTTGATAAAATGAGAACAGTTTATTCTTGATATCCCTCAAGACAACTGATTTTTGAAAGAATGCATCCGTCTATAAAAGTCATACCTATTGAAATAACCTCTATAGTTCTGTAGTATGCAAAACAATGAAAGACTAGCTTAACAGTGTTATTGAAGCTTCTGTTTAGCAGCAACAGCAAAAAATACAGACAACAAAGACAGCTACTAACACAGAGTTTTCACTCAACCAACAGCAAGGCCATTTAATAAACCACAACAAGTTAAACACTGGTTTACGGGACAACAGAGGTAAGTTCCATGACAGCAAGCCATAACATGAAAAAAGATCAAAGCAATTACTGTTTCCCTTTTTTCTTCCCCTCACCCTATCCTGACACAAGACTTCCCACTGCAGTAGAAAAGAGATGTGTGGCTGCATGCACTTGTAGGGGAGTCAAAAGCAAAACCACAGTGTGATACTCTAAGGCCTTGTACACACTACAAAGTTATTGCGCGATAAAGCCCTTTAATGCGCAATAACAAACAGAGCGTACACACACAACTTACAGTTATTCCGCGTTAAGTCCCTTCTTTTTGCGCAAAATGTAAACCACCTAAACGAGCGTGGTTGCTGCTAACGCGGAATAGTTGTTGCGCGATGGCCAGTGTGTGTACGCTTATCGCGCAATGTGAATATAACGGAAATGGCCCACAATTCAAATTCCATCCCTTCTGCACTTCCGCCTGTACTCTATCGTCGTGACGTCATTTTTCCCGACCTCCTCTTCTGTCCCGCGAATTTTTGAATTCACCACTCTCCCTTCTGCCTCGCTGTTCGGTGCTGCTGCCTCTGTGTGCTTCGCTCGCAATGTCG
Source organism: Pelusios castaneus (assembly GCA_007922175.1). Taxonomy (NCBI): domain Eukaryota; kingdom Metazoa; phylum Chordata; order Testudines; family Pelomedusidae; genus Pelusios; species Pelusios castaneus. The sequence goes on from ML685768.1 coordinate 4,723,392, forward strand.
TCGCGCCGCAGCAAACGAGCTCCAGCCTGGACAGCAGCAGAGGTGATGGACTTGATCGGCATCTGGGGAGAGTCCGCCGTGCAGTCACAGTTACGTGGCAGCCGGAGGAATTTTGACATTTTCGGTCAAATATCCAAAGCCATGACCGAAAAGGGGTACGAGCGAGACACCCTGCAGTGCCGGGCAAAGGTGAAGGAGCTGCGGATAACATTTCACAGAGCCAGAGAGGCTAACCGGCGCTCTGGCTCCGCGCCAGCAACGTGCAAGTACTATAAGGAGCTGGAGGCGATCCTGGGCGGCGATCCCACAACCACCCCGAACTGCACGGTAGACACCTCGGAGACTGCACCCCAAACAGAGAAGGCAGCAGAAGGCGACGAGGCAATTGTGGACGAGGAATCAGAAGAAGACGACTACGAGGACGGAGAGAACGGAGCCACTGACCCGGGGAGCCAGGAGTTATTTTCCACCCAGCCAGAAACAAGCTCCACTGATTCCTTCTCCACGCCTACCCAGGAATCATCAGAAGGCAGCTCTGGTAAGTCCCGTTCGCAATGTCCTCTATTCTAGGTGCTACAGCTCAGCGTAGACATGGTTTTTTTGCAAGGGGTTTTTGTTTTCGGTGTCCTCAGTTCTGTTCCTTACAGAACTGTAAAGGTGTTACTAGCATTACTTAAAAAGGTCATCGATGTATGCCTCGATTTCCAAGTAGTCGTTCCCTTTCAACTCACTGAACGCGTCATCCAAATATTTCCAGAGTCTTCTCTTGAGATTACATGGTAGAGCATTCCTTTGCACTCCACCATTCAGGGACACTCTTCCTTTCAGACTCGCAAGCACTCCTGCGGGCAACATTGCTGCGCACAGTCCTGCAGCGTAAGGTCCCGGCTTGAAGTCGGCAACATGAAGGAGATGCATTCTCGCTTGCAGAGGCACTCTAAGCAGTGTGAGATCTGCCTCTATTTCAGCCATCTCGGGCACGGGATCAGAACTTGGTGTGGCAATAGTCAACTCTCCGTTGTACTAGCTCTGCAACCCGTACCAAGCTTTGGGAAATCTGTTACCGCCCCCCCATAGGTCCCCTCTTGTGTATTGAAGGAATGTGTGGGGAGAACAACATCATTTGCTCCTGACCGTGGCGAGAACAATAGCGGCATTCTACATTTTTCATATCTGAACAGGAATGACCTTCGGTGGACAGTCTACAGCTGCAGCTGAGCGTCTGAGGAGGATAAGGCGGAGGCCTCGCAGGAGCAAGGAAGACGTCTTCCAGGAGCTCATGCAGTTCCATGAGGCTTCTGCGAGGGAGACAAGGCAATGGAGGAGGCAGTGCAGGCAGGACAGGAGACAGAGCAGTGCGAGGAGAGAGCAGCAGAAGGATGCCCTGATAGGCATCATGCAGGAGCAGACCAACCTCCTCAAGACCATGGTCGGTCTGCTACAGGCTCGCACCCCCCATCATCAGCCTCATATGCCTTTCAGTGCATCCACGCCACATTCCCCCCCCAGACAGTTTTTAGACCACCATGGACATCCATGGTGTAACCCTAACAGAACCCCTCCCCCAACATATGTAGTTGAGTCCCGCACCTACACCCACCTTTAGTCCCTACTCCCCTCAAACCCGAGTTTTGATCAATGTTAATTAAATAAAGTTGAATCCTTGTTAAACTTAATCAGACTTTCTTTATTTGTTTCATTAATTTAACATTAACGGTTCTTGATTCAATGAATGTTTACAGGGGAAAAACACAAAATTTCTAAAGCTTAATTTTTAACAGTTGAAACATATAGGAAATGGTTAGTAACTATATTCAAAGGTACAATTTTAACCAACAGTACTAAAATGGGTTTTTAACGCATCCCTTATGCGAACTGCCCTTAGCTGCGCCCCCCGGATACCCCTCGTGTCTGGTTGCTGGTAGGCATTTTCCAGACGTTGTGCCTCAGTGGTCCAAGAGTTCCTGAATCTCTCCCCCCGGCTTTCACATATATTGTGAAGAACACAGCAAGCCGAAATAACTAATGGGATCCTGTCCTCGTGGAGATCTAGCCTGCCATACAGCGCTCTCCAGCGCGCTTTTAAACGGCCAAAGGCACACTCCACAACCATTCTGCATCTACTTAACCGGTAATTGAAACGCTCCTTGTCAGGATCCAACTTCCCGGTGTACGGCTTCATGAGCCATGGCATCAGTGGGTAGGCGGGGTCCCCAAGTATCACCACTGGCATCTCTACACCGCCCACAATTATTTTCTCGTCTGGAAAAAATGTGCCAGCATGTAGCCTTCTGAATAGTCCAGAGTTTCTAAAGATGCGTGCATCGTGCACCTTTCCAGACCAGCCAGCATTAATGTCCATAAAGCGACCACGGTGGTCCACCAGTGCCTGTAGAACCATCGAAAAGTATCCTTTCCTGTTGATGTATTCAGAGGCAAGGTGGTCGGGAGCGAGAATAGGGATGTGAGTCCCATCTATTGCACCCCCACAGTTCGGGAAGCCCAACTCATTAAATCCTGCGATGATCTCCCTCACGTTTCCCGGGGTCACCATCCTCCCGAGCAGAAGACGGTTGATGGCTCTGCATACTTGTGACAGTGCCACTCCAACGGTCGAGCGTCCAACCCCAAACTGGTTTGCGACCGAGCGGTAGCAGTCTGGAGTCGCCAGTTTCCAAAGTGCGATAGCCACACGCTTCTCCACGGTCATGGCGGGTCTCATCCTCGTGTTCTTGCATCGAAGGGCAGGGGCAAGCTCCTGGCATAGCTCCATAAATGTGGCTTTCCGCATTCTAAAGTTCTGTTGCCACTGATCATCATCCCACAGCTGAAGGACGATTCGTTCCCACCAGTCTGTGCTCGTCTGCCGGGACCAAACACGGCGGTTCAGGCTGTGTTGCTGGTCCGCGAAACTGATCAGAATGTCCGTTTTGTTTTCAATGCTGTCATCATCCGAGACCGAGTCATCCGTGTCATGCTCCGAATCATAGCCAAAGGCAAACCGCAACAGAATCTGGGCTGTGTTCACAATGCTGAAGGCAGCATTCAAGATCACAGCTGAATCCATGTCGATTCTGAAAAGGCAGTGCCGAGAAGAAGGTTGCTTCAATTTGAAATTCGCGCTCGTTGCTATTGGCAACCGCTGGGTAGCGTCAGTAGCGGAATGCACCACGGGAGATGATACTGGGGACTCTGGGATACGTACCCACAATCCCCTTCGCTTTCCTGGAGGACTGCGCTCAGAAGGGGGGGGGCTTTGTTCCGTTAGAGCAAGCATAGTGTGTACGCGATCTCGCGCAACAACAGCCACGGGAGAATTAATGCGGAAGAGGATTATTGCGCGTTAAAAATGGTAGTGTGTACATAGCCTAAGTGTGTAAATTACTACCACCACAGCACACATGTGATGTACTAATACATTTTCCCGGAATGACAACTAAAGTAACACAAATTTTGTATTGGTATTTATTTTACCCATTTCCTCCCTCCCCACCCCCTAAACATTTCCTGTAGCTTAGTTTAAACCAAAGCCTAGAAAGCTAAGGGGGAGAGGGGGAGAGGAATATTGGAGGTGGGAAAGAAAGTGAGAGGTGAAAGGAAATATGAATCTCTGATTTCTAAACACAGCATGGGAAAGGATTGGAACTGAAAATGAATGCCCAAGGCAGAAGCAGAATCCTGATATTATTGATACAGGGCATAGTTATCAACACAATTCAATATCTGACCAGGTCTGGTTTATTCATTGCTGCTCTATCAAGCGTTCACAACACATTGCTCTCTGAGCCCGGGAAGCATGTATGTGAAACTGCAATCAGTAACTGCTGAGTGTAAGTATTAACACAACAGAATACATGAGAAAACACAGGAAAGGCCTGGGGAGTCTGGGTGGGCGTGGGAGAAGCCTTATTTTTGTTTTTCTAACTCCCTCATTTCCCCAGCTGAAACTTCACTCACTTTCATCAACCTATTATCTGACAGTTGTACTTCTGGGATTTTGTTAGACAATGGGCTTTTACTGTTCCCACACTAATAAATACTGCAACACAAAACAACCAAGAATATGTGCTTAAGTAAATTCAGTTATTTCTTTCATAGCAATGCACGTGATTCAAAGCTTCACACAGACCAAATTCACCCGACCAACTATCTGAACTGTGATTTTTCCTTTAACCTCTGTACTACCCACAAAAACGTAGCAGGAATAAGAAAAGCAGCTTGCAGATGTTTTGTTAGTGGGTGACGTGACCAAACCCCAGCTATATATATATAATTTCTTACATACTGTTACTTGTGCATTCATACAATAGAACGCATGACAGAGCTCATATAAGACAGACTGGGTTAATATTCCAGAAAGCCCTTTCATTCCCAACCAGAAGTGTATGTGCCACATGAAAAGCTTCTTCGCATTGGCACAGCCAAAAGGATCACAGGGGCAAACAATGTACTCAGAGTCATTTTACACCCTGGAGAGACAGCAGGCAGCAAAGTAATAAAGTGGATGGCAGATTTATCTGCTTGCTTCATGGATCACGGAGGGGAGGGGAACTGCTCCAACCACCACACCAGAGTCACAAACAGAGTCCTGTGGCACTTTTAAAGACTAACAGATTTATATATATCGCATGAGTTTTCATAGGAGAAAATTCCACTTCGTCAGATGCTTTGAAGATGCGAAACTTCAGAATGGGAGGAAATGAAATGCAGGGAAATGTATGACATAGGATCAGGTCTGGCTGGAACAGCAAATCAAAATTTATAGCCAGTGAGCAGAAGCACCCTGAATATTCACTATGCATTTTAATTTGCACTTAGCCTCACAGGCAACTTTACAACAAAGGCTATGCAGCTGCAAAAGTTTGATGCCAAGGAGTCCTCCGCCCAAGTCAGGAACTGAAGTTTGAGGGAAATGTGTGGAAGTTGCACCGTTTTGTTGGTGCTGTTATTTATTTAAAGGAGTTTCATTGGTTGTAAAAGGCTTTTATTCCTTCCATCGCCCCTGCCCAAACCTGTTTGCGGGATCTCAACTTTTTTGTGCTGCAGCTGTTTCCAATACACCAAACCCTGTAAACTAGCAGGACCTTTGCCTCCCTGTCTCTTTCTCACCCCCTTGTAACAATACTAAGCCCTCAGGATCTCCTTCTGCTTCCCCTTTCTATATACCCAGCAGCCTGGGACCCCCGCCTGCACCCGCCAGCTGGAGAAAGGGGCTCTCCTTCTGTCTCTCAGCTCTATTTTGTGGCTAGGGGACCGAGGCAGGACAGCTTGCCGCCTGAACTGCCCCCAGCTCCCGCCTGGTGGCTAGTGGTACACAGCCAGGCTGCAGACACACGCAATGAATGGAAAGGAGCCCAACTGTTCCCCAACTTACCCGCCCGCCCCGTGCAACTTCAGTGTGCGGCTGCTCTAGGCTCCCCCGGCTGGTATCAATCCCTGGTGCCGGGTGGCACGGAGCGCGGGACCTCCTCTCCCGCCCCCCAGCCCCAGTTCGCAGCGGGGCAGACCATGCAGCGCGGAGGAAGAGTGCTGGGAGCTCCGCACTGACCTGCTTCTTCCCTGCAGCCGGAGGGCGGGAGGAGGCGCTGCCCTGCCCAGGACCGGCCCACTCACACTGACGTCCCCCTCCCCGCCGCCGCCATCGCCTCCCCCGCCCCGAGCCAGACACAGGCGCGCCCCCTGGGGTCGGCAGTGGGGTGCACGGACAGGAGCAGGGAGGTGTTCTGGGGCGAGGCAGGGTCCCAGGGCACGGGATGTCCTGAGCCAGAAGGGCTGGAAGGGGTCGGGGGTGGAGGGGGAGGGTGCAATGACGGCGCACAGAGATGGGGGGCCCCATATGGCAGAGGGGGCCCAGTGGGGTCCCCGGGGCAGATGGCGGCGTGCAGGGGGCAGTAGCGAGGAAATGGGGCCGTCCCGGTTAGTGGGGTAGCGAAGTGCACGGGGGTGGTGAGCGGGTGGGGGGACCCGGGTAAGGGGGTGCCCTGCCGAGGAAGTGCCGGCTCACTGCAAGGGGGGAGCGGGGGCTCGGAGCAGCCCCATTCGTGGCGAAGGGGGAGGAGCGAGCGCTCCAGACGCGGTCCGGGTTCACGGCTGGAGCAGGGTGAAAGGCTGCGCGCCGCGGGGACGAGGTAACGGCCGGGCTCAGCCTCGGCGGCTTCCCCCCGCTAGCAGCTGAAGGGATTCATTCAATCACTAGCGAGCTGCCTGAGGGAGGAAACCCTCCCCCACATTTTGGGCTTTCCAGAGACCTTTTCCTCCCCCCTGCTGCTTTGCAGCGCTTAATGCACAAAGACGGGAGGCCTCCCAGCCAAATGCTGCTCTGAGAAGGGGGGTGTCTAGGAGTCCAGAGCTGGGTGCTTGGGGCTTACTGAGGAGTAACGCTAAAGAAATCAGTGTCCTCAGGCCCCAACACCAGAAGAGTTTGTGGACGACACAGGAGACGCCTGCTACCCTTCACTTAGGATGTTTTGGTTGCTTTATTTTTTTTTAAAGTAACTTGTAATTAAAACAAACAAGGAGGCCCGTGGCAATTTTAAAGACTTTTGTGGGAAAAAAATCCCACTTCATCGTTTCTGACAAAATGGGGTTTGTGGCCTATGAAAGCTCACGCGATAAATAAATTTGTTAGTCTTTAAAAGCACCACAGGACTCCTTGTCTGTTTTGCTGAACTAGACTAACACAACTACCCCTTTGGAACTTATAATGAAAAGTTGCAAAGCATTTTGACTGTGGCTACAATTATTAAACCTTGGTTGTGTGCTCGCCTTAGAAAAGACACAGAAGACCCGGTCCCTGCCCAAATTGACAGTCTAATCTTGATAACCTTCTGAGTATCTTTATTACCAGCCATTTACCTGTCACAACACCACTTTGCGTGAGCCCACTCCTCCGGCGTTCAGCTGGCTATGGTCTTGAATCACCATCTGGTGACCCTCACAGCCTCTCTCTCAGCAGAGAAGACAGGGCCGGCCTACTGGCATTTTAACAATAGCCTACTGGAGGGTGTGGGCTTTGTGGTGTCCTTCTGGGAGTTACTGCTGGGCTGATAGAGGCAGAGGTCCACCTTTCCCTGAGCGCAGCATTGGTGGGAAGTGGGAAAGGTGCGTACCCGGCTGGTCTGCCATGACTACACTCTGGGGGCCAGCTAGTGGATGGAGGCAGCGTTAGAACACCTGGAGCAGATTTTAGATCTGGAGAGGCATCTAGATGCCAGCCCTGAGGATCTATCCCTCTGCAGAGAGTGCCAGAAGAAACGAAAGGAGTTCCGGGCCCTCAAGGACCTTTGGGCCCAGGGAGCCTTTGTTTGATCTCTCATCTGTCTCTTTTGAGAGATGGATTGTGGCTCCTGCTTCTTCTAGGCCCTGGAGAAATGGGAGGGGGGGCCAAGAAGCACATCACCTGCCTCTTGGTGGAGGACAGCACCCCCCCCTTTTTGGATGCAGAGGAGATGCATAGAAGGGACAGGGCCTTCTACGCCAGCCTTTTCTTCCCAGATCTGACCGAAGCCGCCATCTGCAAGGTGCTCTGGAATGAACCTCCCATTGTCAGCCAGGGCTGTCACTCTGGCCAAGTTCTCGGAAGCCCTCCATCTCATGCCAACTAACAAATCCCCAGGCATGATCCGACTACAGTGGAGTTCTACCACAGGTTCTGGGACATCCTCGTCCTTGTCCGGATGGAGTCCAACGGAAGCGGAGTGCTCCCTTTTTGTTGCTGGCAGGTCGTGCTGGCTCTGCTGCCCAAGAAGGGGGACCGCCACGACTTTTGGAACTGGCATCCTATCTCACTCCTCAGCACAGACTACAGAATCATAGCCAAGGTCATCTCACTGTGGCAGTGTCTGTGCTGCAGGACGTGGTCCATCTCAGCTAGATCTATACCGTCCCAGGCCACTCCATCTTTAATAATCTCTGCTTGGTCCAGGATCTCTTGGAGCTTGGGTGTACAAATGGTCTGTCGTTCGCCCTCCTTGCCCTGCACCAGGAGAAGGCATTCAACAGGAGGGACAATGGGTATCTCCTGGACACCCAGCAGACATTTGACTTTGGGCCCTGGTTTGTGGGGTTTCTCCAGGTGCTGTGTGCCTCTGCAGAGTGTGTGATCAGGCTCAACTAGACTCTGACTGAACAGGTCAGCTTCGGGCGAGGAGTATGTCAAGGCTGTCTGCTGTCAGGCCAGCTGTATGTTCTGGCCATGGAGCCCCTCCACTGTCTCCTCCATCAGAGGTTGATGGTATTAGATATTGTTGTGTAGATGGATTATAATCTGATAATAAAGAGGCAGCAAACTCTCAGCTCCATGCTGAACCTTTATTGTGGAGCAGGCAGGCAAACCAGACAAACAGGTTTTCCTAACACTAAAACAACCCACCTATCTCTTGCTATTGCAACCCCAATGACCTAAGGTAACCTAGGACACAACAGACAGGGTTGGTGCTCCATGAGCCAGAGCTGAGGCTGGTCCTCTTGGCGTATGTCGATGACATACTCCTTGTGGTCCAGGACCCAGGTGACCTGCTGCCGTTGGAGGCCTGCCCGGCCATCTACTTGACAGCCTCCTCCACCCAGGTCAGCTAGGTCAAGAGCCCTGGACTGAAGGTAGGGGCCGTGTGGCTGGCGAGCTCACTCCCACCGATGCTTCAAACCATCCAGTGGAGCATGGGTTCACTGCTCTATTTCAGTGTTTACCTTTCTGCCACCCATCCCTCCCTGGATGAGAACTGGCATGATTTAGAGGGCAGGGTTGTTGAGAAGCTGCGGAGATGAACAGGACCACACTGTGTTGTATATACACCCGGGTCCATGCCTTCTGCCTCCAGGCCCTGCAGAGACTCCTCTATAGTGCAGATAGTCCGGCATGGAACCATCTGGCGCACATCTTCCTGTACCGCTTCCGAGCGTTCTGATATGAGCAGCAGCTCTTTTACAAACATCTAAGAGGTCTTCCACCAGGACCTCCTCCAGATCTGGAGGCACATTTCAGCCTTCAGGTCCATTATGGTCACCAAGGGGGAGGTCCTCCTTGCGGAGCCCCTGCTACGGAACCCCCAGATCAGTGTGCAGGTGGCAGAGGCCCCCTCGGTGAAATGGAAGTTTGTCCTGGCAGTTGTCACCAGGGTCGGAGAACTACTGGACTATGCCTGGGGGGACTGGGTGGCTCCCCTTGTACTGGCTCAGCACATGGGACTCTCCATCCTTTGACCCCACCTTCCCCTGGCGCCTACTCCAGGCGGCGAAGGCAGCCCTGCCTCCTGCTACTTGAGTCTACTTTGAGCGGGTCCTGTGAGAGGGCACTCCCCGCTCCCCCCTCAGTCCCAGCCCTCTGGAACTTTTAATCAAGCCCGCCCTTCCCCCGTGAGTCCACCCCCCCCCCCCAAACAGAGAAAGGTGGGACACAAGGTCAATTCAAATAGTTCCAAAGCAATAGTGTGCTAACCTGTGTCAGTAAAGTAAAGAAATTGTTTTGAGTTAAACAGTGTGGAAGAGAACCCTGTAAATAAAAGCTGAGAAGATGAGAATGGTAATAGAGAGGAAATATATGTATACACCTAACATACTACATTTTCCATTTCATGCATCTGATGAAGCCACAGGACTCCTTTTTTGTTTTGCTGAAATAGACTAACATGGCTACCCCTCTGGAACTGACAGTTGTGAGACTGTACAAGAATAAAAGATATGCATGCAGTAGATTTGCAGGACTATCCTTAAGTATGCACATGGCAGCGCTGTCCCGTGGGGGGAGCGGGGCCAAGAGCCAACTGGCCTAGGCAGGGCCCCCCCCCGTGCTGGAGGGCAGGTGGGCACCTCCACCCCCCCACCCCAGGGAGCCAGCCCGGGCGGGGAGGCTGAGGCTGCTGGCAGTGAGCCGGCTCTGGGCCCGGCCCCGGAAGCGGGGGCTGCCAGTGGAGGGAGCTGGTCACAGCTGGGACCCCAGGGTGCTGCGGTCAGTGCCCCAGCTGGGGACCCAAGGCCGCCACCGCAGAGGCGGGCCCCGGCCACCTGCTCCGCCCTGGGGTTGGGGAGGGCTAGTCCAGAGGCTGGGCTTAGTGCTCCCGGCCTGCAGAGCAGGGAAGAGTGTGGCCGTGGGGGGGGGGCACGAGGCCCACGTAACCGTGGGGCCTGGGGCCATCGCCCCATTCGCCCTCCCCCTCCGCCCAGGGATGGCCCTGGCACATGGAAATGTGCTACGCCCCTTTCGGTATAAAAAAAGTTTCCAAATGTGACCCAGTGCAGGGCTAACATATTTTCAAAGAACCCTCAAGCTGGTCTCCATGTGTTCAATGATGACTTGCTCTACAAATGACAAAACAAACCTCTTCAAAATCCATTTGTGATTGATGTGTTCTATTTGTGCATGCAAATATGTGTGTTCTAGTATTTGCATGTGATTATTCATGCACACAAGAGATTTTAAAATATAGCCTAATGACTGTGCTGAGAGAAAAAGAACTGTGAGCTGCCCTCTGTATCTCAATATAGTGTAACTCAGGGCACACAATTCTGATGACCACTTACATACAGAGATTTAAGTCACTTCTCCCCCCCTTGGCCTTGAGAGATTTACCATTGACTTCAATGCCAACAAGGTTGGATCTAATATTAGATATTTCACTGCAGATCGGTTTAGCAGAAACAACTAATTATTCTGTTGTTTCTGAAATTGCACCAAATACAATTACTCCACCCCCCACCCCCACCCCTCAGTGTCCTATTCTAAGATGCATAAAATATAAAGGATGAAAGCTAAATATCATCTTCTTCTATCTCTCAGCACACCTTTACACTTAGATCTTCTGTAAAACAGTATGGAGAAAAATTTGATTCTTGAAATCTATTTTGTAAGAAAGTTTTACCCCCACCATAAAAGGTATACATGGTTGATTTATGTCAGTGGTTCCCAAATGGGTGAACATACCGGGTGTTCCAGGAGGTACATCAACTCCTCTAGATATTTACCTAATTTTACAACAGGTTACATAAAAAGCATTACCAAAGTCAATACAAACTAACATTTCAGACATATGACTTCTTAATACTGCTCTGTAATACTATACATTAAAATGTAAGTACATTATTTATATTCTAATTGATTTATTTTATAATTATATGCTAAAAATTAGAAAGTAAGCAATTTTTTAGTAATACTGTGTAGTGACACTGGTATTTTTATATTTGCTTTTGTAAGCAAGTAGTTTTTAAGTGAGATAAAACTTGGGGATACTCAAGGCAAATCAGACTCATGAAAGGGGTACAGTCTGGAAAGGTTGGGAACCATTGATTTATGCTACTATAGTTACTTTGCTGTGTGATGGCTAAATTTTTAGAGAGGCTACGACTGACACTTTCTGCTGGCATTCAAAGTCAGCGTGAGCTCTTCTCTCAATAATTTCTACAGCAATGTGCTCTTTCCCTGTAAAATCCTAATAGAACATCTACAGTTCTAAAGAGGGGCCTGATTTTAAAAGAACAGTGTCAAAAGGACAGCACTTTTTTCCATAACTTTGCAAATCTTTTGTAATTTCTATAATCTGTTTTTGTCTAACACCAAACACATATAATCTGACCACTCCTGGCAATATTAATTTAATATACTTGAAAATATTTCCAGTGACAAAGGAGTGGGTTCAGGCTAACACCCACATACTAGAGTAGCCCTAATTTATGTCCTAGCACTTTATACGACTTTAAAATAATAATATGCTGTGCTTTTAATTTAATATTGTGCCCATAATAACAGCAGCAACATATAAAATTAATATAAACCAGATTAAATTTTATAGTAAAAGTTTTCTTGTGAACTATTTCCATAGTTCTGTTGGGGAAACTCTGACCAATATGAACCTGCAATGGGTCATATTGCAATATACATTAAATGCTCTGATTTTTGTTTTGTTGCCATACAAGACTGAGGATGATTTTGAATATGCCTGATGTTGGGAAACAGGGATTGAGTCCTTTATTTACGCTGTGTCCTGTAATTTAGACACAAAATATAATTTTACAGTATTCTAACTGTTTTGTCTTCAGATGTTTCTGTGATTAAAGTGTAAGGGTCAAATTTTCCAAGTGCCCTGCACCATTAGTCGTTTACAGCAGTGCAGTACCATTCTGATTTTGATTTCATTGTTTTACCTCTGCTTTGCACTAGTGCAAATGACAACACATGATACACAGCAAGCAAGAATTACACCCCATCTATTCATATATCTGAACTCTTAAACCAGGCTTATCACCATAATCTGAGTTCTAAATCTTCAAAGATGTTTAGGCGTTTGTTTAACTTCTGGGAGTTAAGCTCCGGAAGTGTCTCTGAGGATCTCCCCCGAGAAGTATCAGTTTACTTTGCTCATTGTGCCACTATTTTCCTGCTACTCTAGCAACATAGTAAAATATTGTCAGTTTGCTTTTACTAGTGCAAAAGCTATCAATGTAGATTTCAACTCTGAGCCTGCAAAAACTCTTTCTACAGCAAATAGGAATGTTTCTTAAAACATATTTTACCTCATTGTGCAACCTTCCTCTTCTCAGAAAACGGAGACCTATAAAGGGATATAGTCCTGAGGCTGTACATGAGGCTACCAGTCCAAATTCAGCACAAACCAAGAGCGGCTTGATAGGCAATCCTGATCTACCTGAAATATGCTGATGGTCTCAATCCAGTTCCAGGTGAAAAGGTGTGTACATCACACAACTCACCTCAGAATTGTCTGGCACCATTTGACAGATTTGTTGGCAGTCACAATAGCTAGACCAGCACTTTAATTGCTAACAGACATTCTCATCCCAGGCATTTAATTTCCTCCCATTCTGTAAATTCCCCAACTTCAAAGCATCTGACGAAGTGGGATTTTCTTCCACGAAAGCTCATGCGATAAATACATTTGTTAGTTTTTAAAAGTGCCACAGGACTCCTTGTTTGTTTTTCTTATCCCAGAGGCATTCCCAGAGAACGGTGGAGGTGCCATGCTAATGTGGAGAAGTTTACTTTGCTTTAGGCTGATCTGTCCTTGTCTTGTAACTGAGGGCTCTGTTTTCAGTGCTATCAATCTGCCACTTTTCATGACGACTAAATTAACTAAACAAAACCAAAACAAAGAGAAGTCCTGAATTACACTCTTACTCCCTGATCTTTCAAGCAGATAGGTGCAGACATGCCTGTATGTTTACAACAGGGCTCTACTGATTTCCATGGGGTGCATGTGGGTACAGTGATCCATCTACATGTATCCTATTGCAAACTCTGAGCCTTATTTGCTGGGGCAGATTACCACCCAGGCCTATGGGGCCTGTGCCCAGGAGCCCGCACTGATGGGGGGCCCTCCACCCTGCTGGCTTTGGGAAGGGGGGTGGAGGCGCCCTGGGTCAGAGGCTAGGCTCTGCGCTCCTGCCATGCCCCTGGGTTGGCTGGGCCACTCCTGGGGACAGGGCAGGCTGGCACGACTGTTTGGGCTGCACCGGAAGCTGTACCGCATATGCCAGTCGGCCCCGCTGTCCCTGGGGGCTGATCAGCCAGGTCAGGGCTTGTCTCTGGCCCCAGGACCTCCTGAGTTCCAGCCTGCCCACAGGTGGCCAGGGCCCTAGGCTGGAGGGAAGGGTGTAACCCCAGGTGGGGGTGTGAGGACCCATATCAGGGGGGTCCAACTGGTAGGGGAGGCCCAGTTGCCCCAATGCCCCTAATCTGCCTCTGCTTATTTGTAACCAGTAGCAAAAAAACCCAACCCCAGACGATGTTTTCTTAAATGTATGGGGGAGGGTAAGAAAGGAAGGAAGCAAAACATAAAAACAGGAATAACCCTTAATGTATAAAAATATGTACAGCAGTGCACGCTTCTTAAAAACAAGTATAAGCTTTAATAGCTGTATTTATTACCCAACTTTCATTTTCGCATTATTTAATTTTTTTCCTTCTGAACATATTATCAATGAAAATATTCTAAAAACACTTTTTCTACCAAAGAGATTTTGCTTGCTCGAATTAAAGACCCAAATATTATTTCTAAAACTGAACTCTCTTTGACCTCACTGAAAGTAATCACTTTAGCATACAATGGAAGACAATTCAGCAGGTCTGTCCAAAAATAAACATTTGTTTAAAGTGCATTTTAACCCTGGAGACTTCAGATAAATGGAAAGAGTACCACAATGTTATTTATTGATAATACAAAAGGAATGTAAATGAAAAATAGCTAACCTTGAAAGGCTTTAAATTCTCTTGCATTCCAGACTCTGAATATGCGGTGAGCCAGTTTCTGTAAGTATAGGATGTTACTGGTTTTGGTCATAATTTTTCACAAGGCATCCAGACAGATGATGCCATTTCTAGAGGATAAGAATGTGTCAGAGCATTGGTATAATATCCCCAAAGGCAAGTCATACAGCTAACATAAAACTTAAATTAAAAAGGTAGAATTGCAAGCATTCTTACATGGGATTTTCTAAGATACATATTTTTCCCACGTTATTGATTATCTGAAAACTCCCAAATAATAATGTCAACTACTGATTTAATAAAAGTAGTCAATAATGAGTGTAAATAAATGACACTGTATCAAGAATACATTCATTGTATGCTAGTTCACAGTAAATGGAACTGAGAAGAAAACACTGAGATTTTCTAAAAAGCAATTAAGTCTTTTTTTATTTTATAGACCAATCCTAGTTCTGGCAATTATGTTTATGCTAAGATTGCAAGATGGGACAGTTAGTATTTATCTGTCAACAGTAGGATGTTGCTCTGATGCTCTGATTCTCAACCCTCTCCACCACAGGATCTTGGAATCCTCTCTGGATTCCCATGATTAAATATTTGATATAATATGCACTTGTTTATACAATTAAAATTAAGTCTCTTAGGCTATGTCTACACGAGAAAACTTGTCCCGCAATAATTATTGCGGGACAAGTAAAGCGCAATAAGTATTGCGCTTTCTCATGTACACACGTGCTCTTTCTTTCGCAAAGGAGCATTCAACCTTGGAATGCT
>ML685768.1:4738777-4814880 GCA_007922175.1 Pelusios castaneus
ATGTCAATTTCACTGCTCAGCTAGAGCAGTGAAATTGACATATGACAGCTCCGATGTCCCAGAGTGGCCTTGATTGGCACTCTGGGACATTTCCGGAGGCCAATCAGTGCAGGGTAAGGGTACACACGAGCTCAAACGCGCAACAGATGATCCGCAACAGCTGTTAACACTGTCGTCGGAGTGGTTGTCGGAATGCGCATCAACAAGGCGCTTAGTGCACAGCAACAACTTTAACGTATGTACGGTTTGCTTGTTAACGCGCAGTAATGTTTTTTAATGCGCATTACGGTGCTCGTGTAGGCAAGCCCTTAGAGATTGATCCTACGAGGCACTGAATCCCTTCTAATAGCCAATCAGTAATTTCTATTCCCATTGACTTCCATGGAAGTTGAGGGTACTCCACACTTCCCAGATTTCTGTTTGGTCTTTTGTTCAAATATCATTTCAAATTAATCATGCCAAGAGCAGAGCACACTATCAGGATATTTCTAATAAAAAGGATCAGCAGTGAAAGAGCTATATTGACATTAAACATGCCATTGTAGGAATATTCAAGATAAGGCAAAGTGGTGACTTATAAAGTTTAGAAAGAACAGATGTATGTTAGAACAACACATTTTAACAAAACAAACAAGGAGTCCTGTGGCATCTTAAAAACTTCATCAGACAGATACATC
Organism: Pelusios castaneus; assembly: GCA_007922175.1. NCBI lineage: Eukaryota > Metazoa > Chordata > Testudines > Pelomedusidae > Pelusios > Pelusios castaneus. The sequence continues at coordinate 4,739,455 of ML685768.1, forward strand.
TGACAAAGTAGGTTCTAGCCCATGAAATCCTATGCTGAAATAAATGTGTTAGTCTTTAAGATGCCACAGGACTCCTTGTTTTGCTGAAACAGACTAACACAGCTACCCTTCTGGAACATTGTTTTAACATTTTCTACTTTATTTGTTATCCTCCAGCCTTTTCTACTGCATTGCTAGGATATCAGGATTTATTAAGGAGAAATCATTTCCACTGGGAGCCTAATTCAAAAGCCATTTCACACAATGGAAGTAATTCCCGTCAGTTAAATGGGTAACAAGAAGGATTAACAGGAACTTGACGAAGAACTGTCCCCTTCCATTGTGTTACAGGTTCATTCCCTTCTTTCCATCCATGCTGTATTCTTCACTCTAATATTGAACAAATAAGGAGCCAAATCCTCTAATCAAGCAAGCGATCGCTATTCATATGACTAATCTCACTGGGTTCAATTCAGATGAAATCTCTAAATCAGAGCACAGAAATATCAGCTGGAAGAGGGAGACGTAAACGACATCCCTTTAGTTAGGTTTGGTGATGCTGGTTCATAGTAAATGGAGCTATCTCTGCATAGAAAAGCTACTCATGTAAGCAAAGGTTGCAGGATGAGGCCCAACATTAGTATAATATATACTTGTACACTTATATAATGCTTAGTATCTTCAAAATTGTGTTCAAATTCTAATTAGATATAAATTACCTAGTTAAATGTGGCTATGTGATGCCTATGCTTTTCTCTGGGGTCGTGATGACCACTAGAAAAATAACTAACTTGCCAACAGAAAGCCAGACATGCTAAAGGTCACACATATTTTGTGAGGAAAATTCAAGAATGGACATCTGAGCGCCTTGAACAGCAACATAAAGGCTATCTTAATTACTTGGCTTCTTGCACCACCTGTGAGAGAATTATATTGAAGGGAACGTCAAGAGTCCATACTCAGTACTTGCACAGCAAGTTTTTTATTTTGTTTTAATTTTTTGGAGCAGTGAACAAGACCAGATTAACCAGCCTTGGGACCCCGAGCTGCAGGGTCTGGACCCTTGCCCTCCTAGCCCCGGAGGGGCTCTGGGGCCAAACGCACTCCTGCCTGGTCAGTCTGCTGGGGAGGGGGAAGGGATGGCTAGCGCGTGGGGTGGCAGCCCCCCAGGGCCACAGGTCCTGAAAAGCTTCACGCCTCTGCGCCGGGCCAGAGGAGAGGTTCGCCTGGAGGCACAAGTGGTGCACAGGCTACACCAGCTGCCTGGACCCGCCGCTGCGACCATCCCCTGGGCAAGCAGGCTCTGGCCTGCCCCAGCCGCAGGGGCAGACTGGATGGCCCAGGGGTGGGGCAGGAGCACAGAGCCCCACCCCACTCCACCCCCTCCTCCATAAAGGCCAGCGCCGACAGGACAGGAGTGCTCTCGCTCCTGCACTGCTGACGCTGAGTGGAGGGGCTACAGATTATCAAAAGGGTTTTAGGGACTGGAGCCCAGGCCCCCTTTTGGCCAGGGCCCAGGGCTTAAGCCCCTAAAGCCCCTTTGATAATCTGGCCCTGGCAGTGAATTTACCTAAACTATAACAAAATTTAAAACTTAATCAGAGATAAAGAAATAATAAAATTCAAATACATTAAACAGTTGAAAAGTACAATAAACTGATTAGCCTCTTTACGTGTTATATTTTGGAGGTAATTCAAATTAATAGATTCCAAAAAGAGAAGGGACCATGGTGGTCATCTAGTCTGACCTCCTATATAACACAAACGACAGAACTGAAGGTCTCAGAATCACTGCTTCCAAGATAGAACCTCTCATTCTGTAAGAATGATCTGCATTCTTTATTGCTAGATGTATATACTTATATTTAGCCACATTGTTTATACCTAGTTTACCAAGAGACCCAAATCACTCTGAATCAGTGACCTATCCTTTTCATCATTTACCACTCCCCCATTTTTATTCACCTGCAAAGTTTATTAGTGAGGATTGTATGTTTTCTTTCAATCACTGATAAAAATGTTAAATGCCATGGAGGCAAGAACCAATCCCTGAGGGGCCTCGGAGGAAACACACAACTCGATGATTTCTCATTTGCAGTTACATTTTGAGACTAAACATTTAGCCAGTTTTTAATTCACTTAATGTGTGCCATAAAATGCTATATCAGTCTAGTTTTTTAATCAAAGTGTCATGCAGTACCAAATCAAACACATTTTAGAGGTCTAAGTATATTACATCAGTTATGTTTAACAACCAAAACTGTAATATTATAAAGAGGGATGTCAGGTTAGTTTGTCAAGATCTGTCTTCCATAAACCCGTATTGTTATATGACCCTCTTTAATTATTTATTAATCAAATCCTGTATCCGCTGCTCCATTAGCTTGCCTAGGTTCAATGTCAGGTTCACAGGACTATAATTACTCAGTTTGTCAAATTTACCCTTTTTAAAAATTGGCGCAACATTCACTTTCTTCTAGTCTTCTGGAAGTGCTCCAAGACTTAACTGAAAATCAACATTAATGGTCCAGAGGATATTTTTTATAATCATAAGTGCTCATGGGTTCAACTATTATGAAAGAAGGACACCAGTTCCTCTGTACACAAGCCCCCAACATGAACTGATAAATTAATCCCTCATCCTGCAGTTGGATCTGAGTTACTGGACTCTTAGACCTACACATTCTTTTTGACTTCTGTGGACTCCACATGAGTACATCTGAAGATCTTGTTTTCTCAGTTTGATATTATCGTATCACAAACAGTTCATCAATATTACTCACAGTAGCTAAACTTTTGCAATGCACAATACAAACAGGAAACTCAGTGATCAGACAAATAAGTATACTTTGAACAACGGTGGCATATTAGAGAGAAAGGCTTACACAATGCTTTTTTTTTTTTTTTTTTTTTAAACACACACACAGGCTCTGAATTCTCTTCATTATTAATTTAGTCTGCATTACCCCCTGAACTTAGAAGTTACTATAATCCTAAATATTAACACACACAATTATTTTTATGACTGATCTATTTGAATGTTCTACTGATTGTTAGAATTTTTTTTTTCTCCTAAAAATTTTCCTGAGGATCACCTCAACAAATAAAATTTTGGATGCGCCATATGAACATAATATGAAAGTTACAAGAATAGAATGGAAATCAAGCAGACAAAACAGGATAGCAGAAAGTGTAACCAAAGAGGCTGTTGTAGCCAAATAATTATCAAACAACGTATAGTTTGGCAAGCAGAGGAAAATTATTTGGCTCAAAATGAAGGGCTGATTTAGTATGTGAATAGTCATTGAAAACTAAAAGAAATATTTTGGAGAAGATGCAAAAGCCTAAGAATGATCAAGGGGAATATCATTTCTACAGATTGCAAATGGGAGAATGAATGAGACTAAACAGCAAACGCATCCAAACAATGTAGGTTTCAGATATATTCACACTATTGACGCTTTGATTAATTTTTTTTCATAGTTGGTTTCCTACAGTGATATGGAAAAACCCCAAAACATATCACTCTTTGGCAGAAAATACCTATGTTGGAGTGAAGCACATTAATATGAGAAATATTAGCAGAAAAGGTTTCTGTCACGGAACCATGATGAATGGTATTTGGAAAAACATAGTAGAATGAGAACTGACCCTGAGAACGCATAAAAATAGTGAGGAAGAGGAGACACAAAGTGAGAAGGAAGATGGTGAGATGTATGAGAATAAAGATACTGGAGGACTGAACCCCTCTGGAAATACAGAAAGCAAAGGATGGAGATACAGAAGTTGAGAGTGAAAAGGTCTTTTTACATAAAATAAACCAAGCCCTGAAGCATACAGTGAAAGAGCAGTTAAAGAAGATTTATACCTCTAAAATAGTGCTTATTTCTGTTTACAGCCTTAGAATGTCTGACTCCTGTGTCCATAACCACTTATCTCTGATGTTTAGCCTTGTAACAGATCACTCCTCTAGTATCAACCAGTACATGGTGTTACAGAAAAAAAGAAACTACGAATGTGTCTCATCAACTCTATGACCAGCTTTAACAGCAGGCAAGTTTAAAAGGAAGGGAAGATGGGGGATTGTTGTTGCATCTGACTCTGAGAGCTCCACCTTTTAACATCAGTATTACCATCATCATAGCAACTAGGAGTCGTAGTCATAGTTCAGGAGCCCAGTGTGCTAGGTGCTGGACAGACACAGACTGAAAGGACAATCCCCAGGGCCAGATTAACGCAGGGGCTTTAGGGGCTGAAGCCTCACTATCCTCATAGGGGGAGCCCCACTATCCTACAAAAATCTGGCCCTGGCTAAGTGCTGCTGACATGCTAGCCTACATTGCACCAGCCAGGCCCCTGCAGCTCAGGCTGGCTTGGCCTGTCATAGTCTGCCAGATCCTACTGGGGGGCCCTGGTGCATGGCCCTACCATGCTCCCAGCCCCAGCCCTGGATTGGTGCCACAGTCGCTAGCCTCATGCAGCGTGTGCCATCCCCCATCCCTGACAAGCTGGCCAGCCACTACCCACCATAGGCCTGCCTCCCAGGGGAAGGGCGGGAGTGCTGCAGGCCATGGCCTCTGGCCCAAGAAACTCGCTCCCATCCCCAGTGCCGGCCGGTTCTCCGCTCCTGTGGCTGGCTGTGCTCTGGACCCACTGAGAGCCAGCCTGCCAGTCTGCAGGCTCCAGACCTTCCCCAGTGCTGGCCAGGTCCCCCCCCAGTGCCAAGCGCGGCCTGCCTCACCCAAGGCTGGCCAGTCTATTGGGGCCCTTTGCCAAGTGCCAGCCCGCCCCCAGGCTGGGCATCACCGTGGTAGTGGAGAGGCACAAGATTGGGCGGGTCAAAGCCCCCAGGAGCCTTGATCTGGCCCTGACAATCCCGGCACCAAAAGAGTTTACAATCTAAATCTGCAACAAGAGACAACTGATGGAGACAGACAGGGATTACAGGAAAACAGTGAAAATATTGGACAGCATGACAGGCAGTAGTAACATCACACCTGCAACCCAACCACTGACAAGTTTTTGTAGGCATCAGAGTAAAGAAGAATTTTGACAAGGGATTTGAAGGAGGATAATGAGGTAGCTTTGTGGATGTTTATGGAAAGATCCCTCCAAGATTCAGGGGAAGTCTGAGAGAAAACACTAAGGCTATGTCTACACTGGAAAAAGTTAGGTCGACTTTGTTAAGTCGACTGAATAAGGTAGACTTTAAGTCGACTTAAAGTCAACCTTATTAAGTCGACTTAACAAAGTGGTTTCCACGGATGTGGACTTAGTCCACTTTGTTAAATCAACCTAACTGCCCTTAGGTCGACTTAATAAAGTGGACTTAAGCGTCCACACTGTGCTTAGGTAACCTAAAGGAGGATTAGGTCAACCTAAGGAGAGTTAGGTCGACCTAACTGGCAGGTCTTACTAAGTTGACCTAAGCTTTCATTAGGTTGACTTAAGCATTTTCTTAAGTTGACCTAATGAAAGCCTGGTGTGGACAGGGACTAAGTCAGGTCGACTTAAGCCTCCTTAAGTCGACCTAACTTGCAAGTGTAGACATAGCCTAAGGTACTTGTTTGAACATTTAACAAGTGGCAATGGAGGCAACATGCAAGACAATTCAACAATGAATGAAAAATTATAGATGGGATAGAGATAAATTGTGACGAGCTATGAAAGTTAAAACAAACTGCTACATTTGAGGCGATAGAGAAGAGTGGGCCAGAAGAGGGATGACAGCAGAGAGGTGAGATGGTCCAAGTGACAGGCTGGGAAAATGATCTTTGCAGTCGTAATGTGAATGGATATGAATGGGGCAAGACTGCATTCTCAAGACCAGAGACATTGTAATCAAAATACATGGCGATGAGAGGCTGGATATGAGTTTTAGCTGTGATGATGAATAAGATGGTATATTTATACTTAGGGTGGCAGAGTACAGACACTGCAAATCCACCGAACATGGGTATAAATAGCAGTGTGGATGGTGAGGGATAGCTTAGGCAAGTAGAGTAGAATGCCCTATATGCCTGAACCCAGAGGGTATATAACCGACATGGGTTCTGTACATGCCCAAGCATTGCCTCCCATGTCTACACTGCAATTTTTAGCAGTGCAGGATCCTGCTGATGGAACCTTTTGCTGCCATTTCCCCACTACAGCATGTAGCTACACTACACATTAACAAGGGAGATGCAAATTGTCTTTCACTGCAACATGCAGCTAGCTACATGCTTAGTGCCTGTACTCTGCACACTGCTATAAGTATAGACACAGACTTAGAGATGTTGTGCAGAAAGTATCTGCAGTCTGAGATAGGGTGCATCTACACTGGCAAGTTAGGTCAACTTAAAGATGCTTAAGTCGACCTAAACAAAGCCGCGTCGACACTGGGCTTTTCTTAAGTCGGCTTAAGGAAAGCTTAAGTCGATTTAATAACACCTCCTTTTAGGTCGACTTAAGCCTTATTTTGACTCCTTAAGTCGACTTAAGGCCAGTGTAGACGGGGATTAATGCTAAATCAACATTATTAAGTCGACTTAAAGCCAATAGAATGGCTACCTCTGCTGTTAAGTTGAATTAACAGAGTCGATTTAAAGTGTAGTCAATTTGTTAAGTCGACTTAACAAGGTCGACTTTAAGTTGACTTAAAGTCAACCTTGTTAAGTCGACTTAACAAAGTCTACTTAGCTTTGTAAGTGTAGACATAGCTATATAGTCTGGATGTGAGGACCTAGAAAGAGGTTCAAATTGAAGATGATGCCCAAGTTATGAGCCTAAACGGCAGGTAGGATGGTGGGTCCACAATGATCAAGAAAAGACATAGCAGTGGGCCGATTAAGAGCTCTGTTTTTGGCATGTTGACCTCAAGCTGGTGACTAGACACCCACAAGGAGATGTCAGAGAGAAAGGCCAAAATTTTAATTTGGACAGGAGAACAGTCTAGACAGAGGTGGATCTCTGAGTCATGAGTATTGAGATGGTAGTTAAATTTGTTGTATCTGAGATTACCAAGAGATAAAGAGTAGAGGGAAAAGAGAAGGGGGTTAAGAACTGAGCCCTGTGGAACCGCCATAGAAAGGGGAGGGTGGGATGAGGAGGATCCTCAGAAAGTCATGCTGAAGGGGCAATGACAGAGGTAGGAGGAAAACCAGGAGAGGACAGAATCACGGAACCCAAATGAAGACAAGATATCAAGAAAAAAGAGCATGGTCAACTGTGATGAAGGCAGCTCACATAGATTAACAGAATTTTCAGGTCAGAAAGGATCACTGTGATCATCTGGTCTGACCTCCTGCATAACAGTGGGCATAGGACTTGTATTAATTCATTCTTCAAGTCTACTAGCTGTGGCTGACTTACAGCTAGGGGCATAACCTGCCCCCATTTTCTGGCCAGACCCTTGACTCTTCAGTGTAGGCCTGGCCAGTCCTGCTTCTGGTCATGTGACTGAAAGCTTCCTGATGATGCTCCAGTTGCTTAGCAACTGGAGTATTGGGAGGAGGAGGGAGGAGGAGAGGCAGCCCAGCCCCTGCTGCGTAAAGGGTGCAACGGCTGCCCAAGGCTGGAGCTGCATGGGAGGAGAGCAGCGCCTCCTCCTGCATCTGCCTGCAGCACTGCAGCTCGCAGCCACCAGCTGTTGGTCAGTTCGCAGTCACAGTGGCAAGGTCACACCACTGCTGGGTGCTGCCAGGCGGGGGTGGGCAGGCCTGCTGGCCGACCAGGTGGGCCCATGCCCACCCATTCCTATGCCTCTGCTTACAGCTTGTCTTTTATAAAAATATGCTATACTGATTTTTAAATGTCCAGCGTGGAGAATCTATATGACTCTTGGGACACTGTTCCAATTATTAATTAGGCCCAATTAAAAATATGCACCTTATTAGTAGTCTAAATTTGTCAGCTTCAACTTCCAGACATTGTCTCTTATTATACCTGTATCTGCTATTTTCTGTTCCTTATGAACTTATAGACTATGATCAAGTAACTTCTTAACCTTCTCTTTGAGAAGCTACATACATTGAGCTTCTTAAGTCTTTCACTGTACATTTTTCATATGTTTTCCAATCAGATCAAGAAGGATAAGGCTGGAACACTGGTTCAGAGCCTTGTCTTGGAAGAGGTCATTAGGGACTTTGGCAAGAGCAGAATCAATGGCATGCAAAGACTAAAAGCCTGTTTGGAGAAGGTCTAGGATGGAATTAGAGGAGGGAACTCCAGATAGCAAGCCAATGGTGTCAGAATTTCTCTTTTTACATTACAAGTGATCATTTCATTGATCATTCAAGAGATGTTATTGATATAATTAGGGAAAAAACTCACTTCATTGAATTCTCAGTTTTCTATAAACACCTTCACTCACTTCCCCTCTGCCACACACTCAAATTGTATCTAACTTATACAGTGTTCTGCAATTTTAAGCTATTTTTAAACACTCCATCCTTAATGGGGTTAATACTGATGGGTGAATAAACGTTAAATACTGAAATATACAATTCCTAGAAATAGTACTGGACTATTTCCTTTTACAATTTGTAACACAGCCAATTGTTCTGAATTCTATTTTGGACTAAGTCTTAGAAAATGACTCATTCATGATAAAATAAGCCAGTGGCTGGAGAACATATTGGAACTGATTTTTGTAACTGTGCATATGAAATGACGGCATAATTTCTAGCATTGTGTAAATATTGTCTTGCACAAAAAATCATGAAATCATTTGAATGTGTGTGTTTTCTCTGAGCTATTCTTATAGTTGTCCATAAATATTTTAAGACATTAGAAGAGAAATATGGAAGCTTAGCCAAGTATGTATGTGGAAATTTCAATTATTCTTTGTCAGATTTCAAACTGATGCTTTTTGTTCATTTTATTCCGAGTGGATGTCTCAATGACTATGTCTACACTAGAAAAGTTAAGTTGACTTTATTAAGTCTACTTAACAAAAGTCGACTTATCTTTTCTAGTGTAGACATAGCCCCTTTTCAACCTTAAGTCGACTTAACACTTTAAGTCGACTTAATAAGGTTGACTTGGGTGCTAATCCCCATCTACACTGGCTTAAATCGACCTAATAAGGTCTACTTAAGCGTTAAGTCGACCTAAAACGAGGTGTTATTAAGTCAACCTAACTTTTCCTTAAGTCGCCTTAAGAAAATGCTTAAGTCGACTTAAAGAAAGTCCAGTGTGGACGCGGAGTAGTTTAGGTCGACTTAAGCCTCCTTAAGTCGACCTAATTTGTAAGTGTAGACGCACCCAGTGTGACCAGTATAAGGAGCATTATAAGGAGGTAATTTAATTTTCTGTGCATTATTCTCTTGAATGCACTTAATACTCTCTGTCCGAGAGCCCTAAAATTATGGGAAAGAAGATAAAATAGTTGTTGGTGTTGTTGTGTCATACAACAATATGTGTTTCAGAAATATGGGATTAGACACAGTAGTACATTTGGATCACCACAATGAGTTTGAGAGTATCAATCAGTTACCATCTTTTTAAAATACAGTTGTGGATTTCTATTGGTACTATATAGTCTGAGGTATCTTGTTTCCTATATTAATTAATAACTCTTGTTGTCCAAAAGTCTTTCAGCTACATTTTGAGGTGACATGTAAGATTACTTAACTCAGACTGCTTTATACCTACATACATATGCTTACCAGGAAGGTCTACTTTTACAGATATCTTCTTACATCTTCCAGTTAGTTGATTTTTTGCTATGATCTCCTCTCTTCTGGCCCTTTAGTTTAGACTCCTGCAAACCTTGTTTATATTCAAATGTTGCACAGTTTTAAGTAAATTTTTTAAAGGGTGGCTTTAATTAAATCAATAGAAACTGTTGTGTAGACACACAGCATTATTATAACTCTAGATATTCTTGTTGTCCAAATAAATACCTAATCCCTCTTTGAATTATATTAAATTCCTGGCCTCAATGGCATCCTAAAACAATGAGCTCCACACACTAATAATGTGTATGAAAAATATTCCCTTTTAATAGTTTTGAGTTCACCACCTTTACATTTAATTGAATGTTTTCTTGTTCTTGAGTTATGGGACTGGGAGAGGTGAAGCTCCTTAACTACTTTCTTGATACGATTTATTGTTGTGTGTTCTTTTGTCATGTTTCCTTTCTTAGGAAAACAATCCCAATCTTTTCAATCTCTTTTTATATAAGAGTTTTTCTATGCTCGTCTTTCTTTGAACACTAATTCTGTGAACAACAAGGTGCTAGATCAGTGGTTCTCAATACACATTGTGGGCTGCATCCAGTACTCCCTGTATGGCCCTGAGGCTGTCACATTGGCTATGTCTACATTTGTTAATTTAAGTTGACTTTAACTAAGTCTTTAGGTCGACTTAATGTGTCCACACTTAAAAATAAAGTCGACTTAAAGGGGAACTTAAAAAGTCGACCTAGAGCGTCCACACTGGACACCTAGGTCGACTTCTAGGGGCTTAGGGGGACCTAGGGGAGGTCCACAGGGGCAGGGGGGCACCCCTTCCCCAATGCCAGGGGGCTCAGCCTTTGCCCCATTGTACCTAGGTACAATGGGGCAAAGGGGGACAGGGACCCTGGCAGGGCGTAGGGGCAGGGTGGCCAGGGCTCTGCCCTGCCCTGTGGGGGGGCATGCCAGGCTCCCCCTGTGCCCTCTCCTGGCAGGGAGGGCATTGGTGTAGCCCTGGGGTAGCCCTAAGTCGACTTAGGGCTACCACACGTCTACACTGGCTTAAGTCGACTCTAGGGAGTCGACTTAAGCCTTAGGTCTAATTGAAAGGTGGTGTTATAAAGTCGACTTAATTTTAATTAAGTCGACTTTATTTTCCTTAAGTCGACTTAAGCAAGCTGCTTAAGTCGACTTAAGGAAACTGTAGTGTAGACGCAGTGTAAATTAAGTCAACTTAAGCAAGCTTAAGTCGACTTAATTTACCAGTGTAGACGCAGCCATTGTGTGCAGTTGTGTGCTGACTGAGCCACAAGTTGAGAACAACTGCCCTAGATACTTCCATTGAAAGTCCAGACTCAATGAGCCAACTAAACGGTATCATTTAAGAGTTCTGCCTGTGTATAAAATCTACACTGATAAACAGATGTGGATTCAAAATAGCCTAAGGGCATGAAATCCTGGCATTATAAAAAGCAAAATTCACAACTTCAATGGGAGTGAAGGGAGAAGCAAGGTAGAAAAACTACTCCATCAGATTTAGGTTCTGTCAAGATTCAGCTCTGAATTTGGTCTTCTATACTTGCTGTATTACAGAGAAACATCTCAGCCAATAATACTCTGTGTAAATTTTATAATTGAACTGAATAGAATTATATATAAAGCTAGCCACAACAGGCCAACATTTATGATTGCAATGTGATATAGTGCAATTATAATCAGAGCAATCAAATCATTCCAACCTTTGTAATCAAGCAATGAAAATAATCAAGATCATGCAATATGCAAATAGAAGCTGTCAACACTAATAAACTGTACCAAGCAACACTAAAACAATGGTTCTTAATATAAGTAAGTAGCTATGCTATAATATAAGTGGCTACTCTAAGTTGAAGTCATTTTCTGCTTCTGTGGTTTCTCTCTTAGGCTGCGTCTACACTTGTAAATTAAGTCGACTTAAGCTTGCTTAAATCGACTTAATTTACCCTGCGTCTACACTACAGTTTCCGTAAGTCGACTTAAGCAGCTTGCTTAAGTCGACTTCAGGAAAATAAAGTCGACTTAATGAAAATTAAGTTGACTTTATTAAACCTCCTTTCCACTAGACTTAAGGCTTAATTCGACTTTTTAAAGTCGAATTAAGCCAGTGTAGACGTGGGGTAGCCCTAAGTCGATTTAGGGCTACCCTAGGACTACACCAATGCCCTCCCTGCCGGGGGGGGCACACAGAAAGCTTGGCATGCCCCCCAAAGGGCAGGGCTGGGCAGGGCAGAGCCCTGTGTGACGCTGTCTGGATTTAGGAAAGAATTTATGATATTATTTTCTATGGATATCTCATAAACCTTAACATTAAGGAGACAATGGTTGTAATTGTAAGGACGCTCCCACCTACAATGGGCCAAAGGGAGAAACCTGATGAGCCATTAAGGAGACAATGGTTGTTCATACCCTCCTGTCTAAGGCATTCCTCCAGAATGACACAAGTTAAAGTATAGATATAACACCAAATTCCTAACTAAATAACTTCTAATATAAATACAATTCCTAGACATAAACTATATAATCATTCCCAGCAAATTACTACCTTTCTATTGATACCAAACATGACATAGTTCCTATGGATTATAGCATTTATGAGATATCCATAGAAAATAATATCATAAATGCTTTCCTAAATCCAGACAGCGTCACACCCTGCCCACATGCCCTGCCAGGGTCCCTGTTCCCCTTTGCCCCATTGCACACAAGGGGTGCCCCCCCCGCCACCGTGAACCTGTCCAAGGTCCCCCTAGAAGTCGACCTAGAGCATCCAGTGTGGACGCTCTAGGTCAACTTTGTAAGTTCCCCTTTAAATCGACTTTAATTTTAAGTGTAGACACACTAAGTCGACTTAGTTAAAGTCGACTTAAATTAACAAGTGTAGACAGAGCCTTAGTGGCCAGATATTTACATACCTTCCCTGATTACAATTTAGTTATGGCTTCAGAGCTGACAATATACTGTCACTATTTAAAATAGTCACATTAACAGTAACTTCATACTTGAGCCACATCACCATAAAAGGTCTTGTTATTATTTACGTCTGTCTCTTGTATTCCTTATAAAATCTAACCTGTGTTGTTGGAGAACTGCTGTGATATGTGTTCACTAAAGTGGCAGAATTAAATGTTTTGTTTCTTTTTACCATGTTTTTGAATAATCTGCGAGTGGGGCAATAGCTGCATCTCAGAACTGTTCATTTCCAGACAGTGTGACATATTGCCTTTTAAAAAGTGTAGACGTTTAAAAAAGGAAGCATAATATTGTTTTTCAGTGCTATGTGGACGCCATTTAATCACTCTTTCAGTTTTAACTCTTTTTTTGCTTGGGAATACTTGTTTTATATTTTACACAGTATAAAGCTGTATAGAAGAAATGCAGTCAAAACTCTTGCCAAGTCTGTATATTTTGATTAAACCAGAACTCTTGAAATAAATCCAATACACAGAGGATTGTTTCATATTTAAACCTTAGCCTCCTGAGAAATAACTCTCTCCAGCTACACAAACCCTAGTGCTTCCACAAAAACTAGTTCAATATAATCAAGACTCATCAAGAAATTAACCTTTTGGGGATATACTCTTTAAATCACATGAATTAAAGCTGGAGAACCATACTGCTGTATGCAATACTATATGGTAGAATTACAGGTATAATTTCAAAATCATGTCAAGATTTGCTTTCGCTAATGGGTACTCTTGCCCCTCTTCAAATATTAATTGGAAAGAAGTCCTGATTTATTTAAATGTATATTCTCTTAAATCAGTGACTATTTCTTGAAGTAGTAGCATATGACATGGCTAATCTGTATGTTCTGTAGTAGGATTAAATTTTACCATGTTTGTAGACTCTCTAGAGTAATAATGGAATGTGTCATATTAACATGACATTCAGATGTCCTAGATAACTCTGATGGTACATTACAACATGTCTCTTCCAAAGAATGCAAGATATCTACAGCACACATTACTATTAACTGGCGATTATCTTTCAATGTGGAAAATCAAATAAATGTAGGAAGAAAAATACTCTTAAAAGAAAATTATTAATAAAGTCAAAATATGTCCTTAAAATATGTATTTTCCATTTGGTGTCCAGTCACTGATAGCAGTTCTCACTTCTAAGGCTGAACTTCTGTCAATTTCTAATCACAATCAATCATTATGGGTTACTGGATGTGATGTTGTCCTTACAAGTGGACAGAATAGAGAAGATTAAAATGCTCGGGAGCTCTAAGGACACAGCCATGAATTCTGGACTTGGAGTTAAAAAAAAATCAAATGAGAAATGGGAGGTAGCTCATGTATGGTATATAAATGTGCCAAAAGCTTGTTAAATTGCAAAACTTCACTGTATAGTGTATTATCCAACACTAAGGGGAGTAGGGCTGGACATTAGAAACATTTTTGCAAGTAACATAAACTGAAGAATTTGGAAAGGGGTCCAAACCTTTTCCTAATACTAGAAAAACTACAGACTTGTCAGTTTTACATTAGTTTGAGGCAAATCATAAAACCTCATGAGTTATTTTGAAGCTAACAGGATATCTTCATTTATTCAAGAGCTTGTGTTAGGGCACTTATATTGTTGAAGGACTTGGAAACCATCACAGAAAAGTATTGGAATTGTTTTCAGATAATACTGCCAAGGCCAAAGGGACACAGTACAATTATATTTTCATTCCACATGTTACATGTTTTAATTTGTGATTTTTAATTTCATTTGTAATTGTTTATTTGGTTTTAATATATAGCTTAGTATGTGATGTTCCTGGGTGCTCGCTTTCATATGAAAGATTTCTTTGACAGATTACTGAATTTCTGAGAATTTAGCTTACTATAAATACAAGCCATTATTATTAACCTAAATTCACATGATTGAGTGCTTTGATTTTAAAAAAACCCAAATAGTTTAGTTTACTGTGTCCAAATGTTAAAGTACTATGCTGAACAGAAAGCTGAGAATGTATGGGGCAGTAGGACTTTCTTAGGGCATCTGTTGTGGCCCTTTAGTATAAAGACATAGCATCTAAATAATATTATATATTTGGTCCTTCTGCACACATGGGATGCTGGGACATAGGCCTATTAGCCTTTTAATTAATCCAGCCCTGTTAAAGTTTTTTCCTTCTATTTACTTTTGGTCCTTGCTTTACACAGTAAAGGGGTTCTGCTCATTGGTTTAACTGTCTTGCGTATTTATTTTGATGGTTTTACACTCTGGTTTGGAAGCCTATCATTCTGTAGAGCTTCTTAGCTCAGGCCTTTCCTTTGCGGTGCAAAAATTCTTTTTTTTGTTTGTTTCCCTGACTCACAAACAGACTAAGTAGTCTACTGGAAGAAAATGAAAATGTTGTGCTATTGTTCCTTCATCCATTACAAAAGAGATTTGAATGTACCTCTAGGTCACGGATTCAGATTTGAACTTAGTAATGTTACCAACTTCTGGATGGTTAATGACTGGACATATGAAAAGATTTAGTCATCTTTGTCCAGTCCTAGTTCACAGCTCTGGCTATATCACAAGCCTGTTTCACCACAGCCATTCTTGACAGTTTTGTCAAAGATATCACAGATTGAATAGTTAAGGCCACTAAACTACACTTTTACCCCCAAAATAGTCCACCCAGATCAGAGTCAAGACAAAACACTGCTGGAACGCTCACACTGCCATGGGTTTATGCTGGCCCTGTTTTGTGCATAAATGGAAGACTTCAGGTTCCACTGTTATGCTTTGCAGCTTTCATAAGCATGAAATTCATTTCTTAAAAAATTATGAATTATCCAACATTAAAACACATTTAAAAACTCTTAGCTAGAAAAGACATTAATGGAACCCTGCAGTGGTTATTACTAAGAGCCCATGCTTGCTTTATTTGCACAGATGGGTTGGACAGGAATAATAAAATAAATATTTCCAAATAGCTGCAGCTGGTAATAATCTTAGAAGCACAGCAAACAAGAAAGAATCCAGTGAAATATGAATAGAATATGAAAGCAAAATTAGTGAAGATAATTAAAATACCAGGCTAGTTAAAAGCAAATGTAGTCAATGACGATAATTATAGAACTAATAAGACCAAGAGAAAAAAAAAGAAATCTGAAATAGCAATATATGACGCACATGCTCACCAGAAGTTATATAGTATGTGTTGTCAGTGCATGTGTTCTCCCAGTGCCAAAGCACAATAAACAGCTGTAGTGAGAAAGGTAAAGAAATTGCTGAAAAGTAATGAAAAATGATGCACAATAAGAGGAAATGTATAGAGTAAAAAATCATTCATTTTTCATTCTGTTGTAATTTCCATCTAGTTCTAACTTCCACTGATTTTGTATTTGGTAGCTGTGCAAGCTGAGGAGACAGATTAACCTGTAACAGGAAAAGAAATGTAAAGTTAGTTGTATATTAAAGTTGTATGTGTATGGGACTATAACATAGTTCCCTTCCATTCCAGGCGCGGGAGAGTAACTCTTATTTTGCAAAGCCAGTGAATGCCAAATAAGTGAAAGTCATGCCATTTAATCATTTCTAAATTTTGCTGAGAGACTTCAATGATAGGACACTGATTAGGGCAATAAGAAAAATGGAGTATTAGGTCTAGAGAAGAACATTCTAGAAGCTGGACTTATTGCAGTGAGATCTCCTGCTTACCCTGATATTAAGTACTTCAGGGTCCTTTTTTAAATATGCAAAGCTAGAGTATTAGTATTTGAGGCTCACGCTGATGATCTGGTTTTAATAGATTCTGGTCATTTGCTTCTTGGAAAAGTCAGGAATTTTCAATCTGCAGATACATGTGACATTGAGATGGGAATTTTAACAGTGTCTGGCTATTTATTAACCATCATTACCTTTCTCTGGAAAGTCTTCTTTGTGAGCATGTATCTGTAACCATCCCTGAAAGCACTTGCCATTAACAGAAGTGCTGGGGGACACACTTCACTGAAACAGCTTTGCTTTATGCCAGCAAGGGCTTTTTAAACTAGGAGCATTGCCTGATTCAGTGCATAGCTACTGCAGTCTTTGATTCCTAAGTGTCCTTAATAGAACTCCATGACACCCTTGCCAGAGAAACATGTGAGCTCCACAGGAAAAAGACAGTCTTTCCATCACTGCTTCTCTTCACTGATCTCTCTGGAACCTACAGGAATCCCAGCAAGGAACATTGTACATCAGTTGCCAAGTAGCCTTCACAAACTAAACAGCATTTATTCTGGTCATCTCCAACTCCAAGCATAGGGCTCCGATAGATATCTGTCTTTCAAAGCCTGCAGCTGGGTTTGTCCCCTTGGTTACAACAACTTGGTTACAAGTTCATGTCAGTTTTTAGATCAGGAACCAAGACCTAACTGGACAGTTCAGCTGTTTCTTTAAACATCTCAGGCCTTTGATCTCCAGTCTCCTGTTACCACTTAATGGCCCTCTTCCAGGCATAGTTTCAAAAGTGAACTTGCATTCCCATTCCCAGGGATTCCTTAAAAACCCATGTATTGTCAAAAAGTCCATGCCTATCTAGCACATTTCAGTTCAGTTGTTTGAACTCCTTACATGTCTCAGGTCTTACCTGTGTCACAACTGCTCCTTTATTCTGGTTCCTCCTATATTTGGAGAAGCAGGACTTTGTACAGTCTTTGTAAATAAAACCACATCACAGAAATAGCCGAATACCACCAATTTCTCTTTCCAACTTGTAACACTCACAGGGCTCCCAAAATTTGACTAGCTGCTTGGGAGGAAAAGGGGCAACAATATTGATAATATATGCTGCTTCCTTCCAGAAATTTGTGGAGTTCTTAACATTACTATTTCAAGGCATTGATTGGTAGTCCTAACAGCAAACACTATACTCTTTACAGGAGTTTATCCAAAGCTTTAATATAGCAGAGGATTTGAAACTCTGAAATTACAGCTCCTAAAGATCCTCTGAATCGTTCGTTGGGATTGTTGGGATTTGCCATGACTGGAGGTTCAGTTTCCTAAATCCACAGAGCTTCTGAAATTTGTGTGGATCTCAGGGGATCTGCAGTCACCTACCGCTTCTGCCTACTTACCTTCTCAGCTGTCTTATCATACAAAAGCCATGCTACCATTGACTGACATGTCTCCCATTCAATGCAGTGCAATTCCAGCCAGGAAGGAATCCAGCAGTCAATATTTGGGGTCTTTAAGGAATAGTGCCACAGACAGCAGCTACTACTCTGTTCCACCCCCTATCATTCAAACCGGCCCCACTGATGACATTTCATAGGATTGGGCAACGAAGGGGAACAGTCTGTATTTTCCCCTTCTCTCATTCAATATGATGTATGGCAGATGCAGGAGATCTGCAGCCCAGAAATGGAGAAGGTCTAATTCTAAAATCGGACTTCCATTTAACCAAGGAAGATGGAAGGGGCTAATGCCCCATCACTAGAACTGTTCTATGAGTAATACCAACCAGTCATATTAATCAGACATAATGAGGTCCTTTAATGTTTATTTTAAGCTTCAAAGAACCTCCAAGTCCAGTGATATATTTATGAAATTAAACTCCTGTTTATATGATCCTTATAACACCCCACTGGTCAATTTTACCTCCTGAACTGTTCAAGTGCCTGATGATTTTGATCAGCAACTAAGTTCTTTTCTTTATTCAAGTCCCCTGCCAGGTGCTTACTGGCTAGAGTTGCTTTTACAGTGGGGAAAAGAAGACGTGTTAGCTTAACGTGAATTGCAGTTCAATCATATGTATCATTTTAGTTTGTTCTTCCAGGAACATTTGGCCAGCAGTATTTGTTCATACGGATATTTGGTAATAAGCTTTAATTTATCTCAATGAATATTCCTGTGCTGGTAGTGTGCAACTTAAGTCATCCAGTCAGGAAACAGAAACCATATCACACAATTCAGTAAATGGAATCCAAATACATTTGAAACCCATATTCAAAAAGTTTGTGAACAACTGGTAGGCCCAAATGGATTAATAGGAACTAATCATTATACAATTACAAATAACTAACCAATGTTTAAAAGTTATGCTTAGTTCCTTAACAGTCTGAATATAAAAAGGGGTAAATCCAGTAAAGACAAATCTGCTAACATATAGTTCAACCAGGTCTATTGCTGATCATAGGCAGAACTCTCTTCCTCTGCCTGTGCGAATGGTGAGAAGCCAAAATTGTAAGATTGTGGCTGTCAAATGGCATGAAATAATTTATAAGAATTTTTTCATACTTGGAAAAACCCTGTGGTTTAGTGGTAAGATCACAAGGAAAATACAATTTTATTGTAGCTGTGTTGGTCCCAGGATGTCTGAGAGATGAGGTGGGTGAGGTAATATCTTTTATTGGGCAAACTTGTTATAAAAGTTTGTCTCTCACAAACAGAAATTTATCCAATAAAAGATAATACCGTGTCCAACTTTTCTCACCAGAACAATGGCAAACAAGTTGGATTCTGGATTTCTGAGTTTGTAGAGATACAGCAAGTCAAAGGTGGAGACGAATTCAAATGCATGATAGATGTGAATGGTTGCCCAAACAGGTAGAGTTTGTGAATCAGCTGTGATCTTGTCTATACAAAAATGCTTTTACAGTGAAATTGCACAGCACTTTGAAGGTCCAATGTAAAATAATGTAATGTAATATAAATTGCCTCAGTTATGCACTGCTTTATGCCCATTCAGATTCTAACTCATTGTTTATGACGCTCTCTCTAAAGTACTTAGTTTTACCTTAAACAAATAACACCGGACTTCCTCTTCCCTTTTTCTTTTAGTTTTTCTGACTATGATTTTTTCTATACTTACACAGAACTTGCTTTATCTCCAGAACATCCTAAAAAACACTAAAGCAATCAAGACCCCCAAAGACACTGAATAACGTATACAAGAATGATCTTTGAGTATAGAGGTCAGCAATGAAAGTTACCATAACACACCCTAAACACACATAAGTCATCCTGTCAACTCAGCTGAAGTTGAAGATATCATCACTTCTGAGTAATGCAATAATAGCTGGAGGATTCCCACAGCCCTGCCAGCTTCCTCAAGGGGATTAACACTTGTCTGATTGCAGCACACACCAAAGACATTGTTAAAATATCAGAGCATCAATCAAAAGGAATGTGGAGACTTTGAAGTTTTTTTAAAAGACAGTGTGGGAAAAAAAGTGATTATAGTTATTAACATAAGTGCAATAATGCTTGTTTGGTTTGATGAGGCACAGTTTGATGACTTATGTTTTATTCTCACCAATGATCCATCATAACAAGCAGCCTTGGAAAGGCTTTTTAAAAAACTTCAAAAGACAATATTGATGTTTCTTCCAAAATATTCCAGATGACATCTTTGCACTAGTGAGAAACTTATAAACAAAACACAAAACAAAGTCATCTTTCACCTGACCCTGACATTAACTGGGGTGCTGATAGCAGTGTGGAGCCTGAATGGGGAAGGGAAGGAAAACAATGAAATGCTGATTTTTCTCCCTATGCCATCAGGCTTCATGCTCTCACTAATATTCTTAATGCCACAAACTGTTGAAAAAGTTTAGGACAAAGATCTGCAACCTGCGTCTCCGGAGCCACATGCAGCTCTTTGGCTACCACCCTGTGGCTCCAGGCTCCAGGCCCCCCCTGCCACCAGGGGACCCTCAAGGGTGGCCCATGCCAGGCTCGGGGCTCCCCCCACGCCCTGCCAGGGGACCCTGCAGCAGGTTCCCGGGCTCAGTTCCCCTCAACCCTCCACCAGGAGGCTACACCCATGGTGGCTCTCAAAACACTTGGGGTATGTCTGCACTGGCAACTTAAGCCGCATCCACACTGGGCTTTTATTAAGTCACCTTAAACGCTTCCTTAAGTCGACTTAATAACAGCTTAAATCGACTTAATAACACCACCTCTGAAGGTCGACTTAAGCCTTAAGTTGACTTCTTAGGTCGACTTCAAGCCAGTGTGGACGGGGAATAGCGCAAACTCAACCTTATTAAGTTGACTTAAAGCCGGTGTGAATGGCTATGTCTACTGTTAAGTCGACTTAACAAGGTCGACTTTAAGTCGACTTAACTTTCCAAGTGTAGACATAGCCTTGGTTATTGAAGGAATTTTTTAAAATGGCTCATTATCTTTTGGGTTGCAGACCCCTGGCTTAGGAGATCTGGCTGCTATTATGAATGACCATCCTTCCCTCCCTGCCTGACTCCACAGTATAGCGACTGTTATAAGGCGCTCCCTGCTCAGTAGAACACCTGCAAAAATCTCTTGTGAAAATGAAGGCCCCAGTGCTACCATTTGCTATGCCAGTCCCCCTGACATCAATAGGACTCTGTGGCGGGCGGGGGGTGCAGAATACCCCCTGAACAGAGAATTTGAGGTTTTAATTTGCTAGTCCAGTGTATAGTTCCATCCATTCTCCACCTATTTTTGCCAGGAGCTGAGTTTGTCAAAAGGTATTATGTACATGGATTTTCATAAGAACCACTGAGAAAAGGAGTGCACTTCATCTCAAACAGCTAGTTTTTCCAGTGGGCTGGGGAGTCCCGTTGTATCTTTCAGCTTCTAAAATGGTACTTAAATTTCTACAAATTGTGCCCAGAAATTATACTCTACCTTACTGGAGCCCCTGCAAGTTTCCCAGAAATCCAGTGATTTCTTCCATCATCGCTTTCTGCTTCACTTGACAAGCTAGTCTGCAATTACTCACCCTTTTTGTCTTTGTTCCTCTGCGAGGCCATTACTGGATCAAGCAGGGAATGGTTGCAGTTTCTCATTTTCCCTCTCTCACCCCTCATGCCTGTGACCTCTGGCATCAGAAATGCCAAAGAAGAGCTGAAAGTATACAATTACACATTAAAAATGTATACAAATACACAACAAGGACATTTGCTTTTCATCTTACTTTGTACATCTGGCTTTAGTGGAGTCCCACAGCAAAAGCTGAGGAAATAATTAATCTCTCAGCAAGAAATTGCCACTGATCCTTGCAGGATTGTGGCATTTTCTCCTATGTTGTGTCCTCATTTATTGGTGGAGCAGATCTGTTCCTTACATGAGTCATCATGAAGCAGATGTTACTTTGAAGTATACAGGAGGCTCATGATGTCATTGATTATTTGCTAGAGACCGATGCTAGAGAAAAGTGACTGTGATACATCCCTCCTGAATGCACAGGCCCAGATCCTCAGCTGGTGTAAATGAGCATAGCTCAATTGACTGCAGTGGAACTACATTAGTTAATACCAGCTGGCCTTACTGTGACTGAAGCAGTGCTAAGAGATCAGAACCATATTGTAAGGCTGTTTTTAGGACTCAGATTCTGCACCTCCACTCAAACAGTGAAAGCTCAGCAGAGCAGTTCTGTGTACTGAGGCAGATGGACATGGACAGGTGACGTGTAGGATGCAGAAAATGGTCCTAGGCACTTGAGGCTTTTCAGTTTTCACCCCTTTAGGACCGTAGAACATAAAAAGGACCTAATTGCATCAATATCTGCAATTGCTACAGCATATAAACATTTTGCACTGCCTTCAATCTTCTGTTTTACCTCCCAAGTGAAGTGTGGTGATTGCATGTCTGATATTGTTATCTAGTGGGGGAAGATTATCCAGAGATAACTTTAGATAAGATTAACTTTTACTACACATAGAAAAAGTCAGCACTGGAAAATAAAATAAAATAAAATAAAAAGAATGGAATATGCATAAAACTCAGGGCTAAAATTCTCAGCTTCTAACATAAGTTTCTCTTTCAATCCCTGGGAAAATCATGGAGCAGGTCCTCAAGGAATCCATCCTGAAACACTTGGAGGAAACTAGAGTGATCAGGAACAGTTAACATGGATTCACCAAGGGCAAATCGTGCCTGACCAACCTGATTTCCTTCTATGATGAGATGATTGGATTTGTGGATGCGGGAAGAGCCGTTGACATGGTATACCTTGACTTTAGCAAGGCTTTTGATACAGTTTCCCACAGCATTCTCATCGGCAAGTTAAGGAAGTATGGGTTGGACGAGTGGACCATAAGGTGGATCGAAAACTGGTTAGATCAACGGGCTCAGCGGGTAGGAATCAATGGCTCGATGTCTGGTTGGCAACCGGTAACGAGTGGAGTGCCCCAGGGGTCGGTCCTGGGGCCGGTTCTATTCAACATCTTCATTAATGATCTTGATGATGGAATAGACTGCGTGCTTAGTAAGTTTGCAGATGACGCCAAGTTGGGGGGAATGGTAGATACTCTGGAGGGCAGGAACAGGATCCAGGGAGACTTGGACAAATTGGAACACTGGGCCGAAAGAAACCTCATGAGGGTCAAAAAGACAAGTGCAAAGTCCTGCACTTAGGACGGAAAAATCCCATGCACTGCTACAGGCTGAGGACTGATCGGCTAAGTAGCAGCACTGTAGAAAAGAACCTGAGGGTTATGGTGGACGGGAAGATGAATATGAGCCAACAGTGTGCCCTTGTTGCCAAAAAGGCCAATGGCATATTAGACTGCATCAGTAGGAGTATTGCCAGCAGATTGAGGGATGTGATAATTCCCGTCTATTCGACACTGGTCAGGCCGCATCTGGAATACTGTGTCCAGTTTTGTGCTCCCCACTACAGAAAGGATGTGGACAAATTAGAAAGAGTCCAGCGGAGGGCAACAAAAATGATTAGGGGGCTGGGGCACATGACTTATGAGGAGAGACTGAAGGAACTAGGCTTATTTAGTCTACAGAAGAGAAGACTGAGGGGAGATTTGATAGCAACCTTCAACTACTTGAAGGGTTGCTCCAAAGAGGAGGGAGCTAGGCTGTTCTCGATGGTAACAGAGGACAGAACAAGGAGCAATGGTTTCAAATTACAGCTGGAGAGGTCAAGGTTGGATATTAGGAAAAACTTTCTCACTAGGAGGGTGGTGAAGCATTGGAATGGGCTATCTAGGGAGATGGTAGAATCTCCATCTTTGGAGATTTTTAAGGCTTGGTTAGACAAAACCCTGGCTGGGGTGACTTGGGGGGAGTGGTCCTGCTTTTTAGCAGGGGGTTGGAGTAGATGACCTCGTGAGGTCCCTTCCAACCCTATGATTCTATCTAATTATTCTGAATACATTTTTCTTTTCTTCTTATGCACATCAGCAGTGCATTTATTTGAAGCCTAACAAGGCTAAATATAAATGAAACTAACATTACCTTTATAAATAGAATATTAAATTGTTTGGCAGTGCTGAGACACAAATCATGTTAAACCACATTAATAAAAAAGATGGACGGTGGCTGTCATTTGAAACAAAATCAGCTTTTGCTCACAGCTCAATATGTGGTTTAATGGCATCTAGTGTTCTTTAGGACATGAAAAGAATAATTGCTATACAAGTTATAACAGGATCTCAGTTTAATCAGCATCATCACTGTTAATGGAGACAAAAATGGATGTTTATGTGGATAAATGTGTGGCTAACACATATGGTAATCATTTAGTATTAGACAGTCCTAAAATATGAAATTTGAAACTTGTTCTGAACTTTCAGTAAATCGAAGGTGGGGGATTTTGGGTTAGGTTCATCTCTGTTTTATATGTCTCAAGACACGTGTCATTTCATGAACAGGGCAATGTTTTCAAGAATATTTGTGGATTATTAAATACATTTTCTTTCTAACAGGGTACTCAATCACTGTTGCTCCTTAAATAAAAGCAATGACAAGCTAGGCCATTTCCAAGATGAGGAATGGTACAATTTATTGCAGCTTTGTTTATCATTATAAATATAATAAATATTTAGAAGAAAAAGCTTCCTTGTCATAAGAATATAAAAACTTCTAAAATAGTCTCCATATACAGCATCAAAAGTACAGGGAGAGACCAATGCCCCCTGGCTTTTAGGTAAAGGACATGTAAAAAAGTTCACTTCTTTAACAAGATATTATACATCAGAAATTTCAGAAACATTGTACACCTAATTTCCACTAAGAGAGACAATCGCTCAACCATTCTATCCTGTAAATGTTCCTTCAGGGGGACTTGTTTCTACTAAAAATATAAATGAAAAAATAAAATTGTCTGTATCTTATCCATTCAGTTCCCTCCACCTTCATTCAAAGAAAAGCCAGTTGGGATGTTTTTAATTAGTTAAACTTGCTTTTGATATTACATAAACTTTGGTATTTTACTCAGCCAAAGGTTGTATCTGTTCAGTTTGCTTTTCTTTATTTATTAGACTGAGTTTATGGAAAGGCAAAACTATAGTTAGTTTTTACCAATACTTCCCAACTGCATTAGGCTAGGAATTTAAGCCAGAAGCACAATAACAAGTGACGACTTGTTAATAGCTGTGTTGAAACAGATGAATAACAAATCACAGCTTCAAAGAGAGTCTGCAGAACTCGAACTTATATGCAAATTTGACTCAGTTGTCTTGGGGTTAAACAGGGACTATGGATTTTTCTCGCATTACAAGTGATTTGACCTCCCCCTCCTCTATGTGCTGTTCCCCAGTGTTTTGAATCCTAACACCTATTTTGATTTCCTGTTACAGCCTGACCTGATGCTATGTCATACACTCCCCTGCATTTAATTTCCTACCACTCTGTAACTTTCCTATCTTCAAAGCGTCTGACGAAGTGGGATTTTCTCCCACGAAAGCTCATGCGATAAATAAATCTGTTAGTCTTTAAAAGTGCCACAGGACTCTGTTGTCTTTCTACAATAGACTAACACGGCTACCCCTTTGGAATTTAACTAATGTAATGGTGCTTTTAGCCATTTGGTGACTGTTACTGTGACCTTGTCCTCTGCACCAGAAAGTAAAGCTGGAACAAATTTGAGCAGCAGCAGGAATTAGTTTGTGTTCTGCAATACCATATCAATGGTAACTGTGGGCTTCGTTCAGGGACTAAGCCTGCTACCTGCTTGTGATGAATTAGGGCTTTAGCCTGTATAATTTAGGAATTTTGATTGATATTGTGAAGATGTATAGAAAACTGCTGTATCATGAATATGTGGATGGGTGCACCACTGCTGAGAGACCTGTAGCTTGTACAATGCAGACAGATACACAGGGAGAAATGATGGCACTTAGACCCCACAAAGTTTATACACAAAAACAGCTCAAACCTTGGATATCAATTTAGTTCTCCCCTGAGGGAGGGGGAGGAAGTTGAGAACAGTGGAACCTTAAAAAGAATAGAACAAGATAGCCCAGGAGGAGATTAAATAAAGAAACTCACAGAAATAGGGTCCAGACAAGAAAAGAGCCCTGTTACAGAATCTGGGGTAGGGATTCCAGGATGGAGAAGATACCTGCCTGCTTTTCTGATCCCAGATGGCCCCAAAGACTTGGGATAACTCAAGGGATTTGGACCCCAGCCAGAGAATGCTCTGGACAGGTGATGAAAATGAGGCAAGGACATGAGTTCAGTGTTTGTTTTGTATGAACTGTACTTTCCTGTGCTTTACATGATTATGTGTAAAAAAAGGTAGAAGTGCGTGTGTCCATCCATGAGGCTAGTTTACAATTACTGTATGCCTCCTCAGAGGCTTGGATTCCCTGCAAATAAGTCTTAGTAAGTAACCAGCAGCAAGTGCTAGATAGGATCTGTGACACATCTCAATTCCAGCAACAGCAGAGGCAGCCTGGTCCATTAATTAGAGCATTGACATAGGACACACACTTCCTTAGACAAATCATTTCATTTCTCTGTGCCTCAAGTCCCCAGTGGGAGAATAACACTTCCCTACCCAACAGGGGTGCTGTGAGGATGAACATATTAAATAGTGTGAGGTGATCAGATAAGACAGTAGTGTGGGCCACATAAGCATCTAAGACAGATAGAACCAGCTGAGAAATGCATAACCTGGCCCTGCTGGCATAGAAAGAGCAAATTAATACTCAGGTCTGGGCAAATTCATTGCTTTCCAGTTATAGTAAGTGAGACAAGAGTCAAAGAAGTAAAATGGGAGATCTAGCATAAAAGTGAGACCCACAAAATTTAAGCACCACTAAATCACCAGAAGACATCGCAATTAAGCAGCTGTCCTTGCTAATAAGTATCCCCATATGAAATATGTTTTCTGGAAGATAGCCCAATTAAGTGGCTTTCCCAATTAAGCGGCTTTCCCAATTAAGCATGTTCTGACCAACAGGTGTATATTATACTAGGAAAGGTTGCTGCACTTTTAGAATGACCACCCTTTCGATGAGACATTAACTCAGTATTCTAAGACATTAACTCAGTATTCTTTTTCAAGTGGTGTTCCAGGCAGAAGTTAAAATCCCATGACACATTTTGGTCTCCTTCTCCAAGTTCCTTCACTCATTAAAATAGGATCTATGCCCACTAGCGGTGTGTCAGGCACCATTACACCTGCTTATTTTTCTTGTACAGTCACTGAACTCTAACTCATTGCTACGCAGCATTTCAAGAGATCTTGAAAATGAAAAGCACTATATAAAAAAAAATTCTGTATTTTTATCACTGCCCTGAATGCCAGAATTTGTCAGCACAGCTCTCTGGCTTTGCCACATAGTTGTTGCAGATTTGGCGCTATAGGCATGTGAGCACCATGTTCCCCACAACCATGTCCAGTGATTCTTTTTGACTGAACTGATTCTAACTATAGCTCAGGCAAACAAAATATAGCAGCTTTTGCTGCCGTTGAGCTTAGCCAAAAGAAAGGGATCAGCAACTGGGAATTGGTTTGTTGATTGCAGCAGATGTTCAATTTTTAGAACACTGGCAGCAGGGAACAGCAGCACAATGAAAACAATGCATCATCTTGTTGGCCTCCGCTAACCAAAATATGTAATTATCACAAAGGCTGTTACTGTAGTAGTCTATGACTGGCTGACTGAATCATTTTGATTATCCTGTGTAAAATAGTTTTTGCTGTGCTCTGCAGCAGTGCTAATCCATCTGCATGATCTCAGATATGCATCATGTAGCACCGCAAGACTACATCTAGAAGCACCAGACATCCGGGAAGGGGGGAGAGGGCCATGTATTTTTGACCCCCAATTTCCTCTCTAAACTATATAAGCAATATCTCCAAACAGAACTTTGAACACATGATGGCAAAAATCTGTATCTCTCTTATCAATTCCACTGAATGTTTGCAGCATTCCCTGTGGCCTGTTTGCAATAAACTGATAGAATTTTTTGATATGTACAATCAGTTTCAAAACCGTTTGCAAAGTAACTCACCTACCAGCATTTCCCAAACTAAGCCACATCTTAAAATTGCTTTTTGTTCTCTTAAAGCTCTTTTAGTTCACAAGGCAGTATGTTTCCATTACAGACTATATCACATTTGAAGATAGATATCCACACAGCCCTATACAGTTTCTCTGTGTGCCCTGTAGTGCCATTTTCATTTAGCCCTTTTTTGTTGCTGTTTTGGCTAAAGAGCCCAGCTGCTTCCAAGTCTCTCTGGTTTGTGAGAAGGGCGCTGTTTATATATATGCATGCCTGTTTCCCCGGTGGCCTTGCCAAAACCCAGGGATACAAACACGGCTGCCATGACTGCCCATACGGCCTACATAACTTCCTCTGCCCAAGATTTCTTTCCAAGAAAGCTTTCCAAGATTCCTTCTCTGAAACCACTTCCATTCCTTCTGTGATAATGCCCCCCCAACCCATTCCTTGTCCTGGCAGTATTCTTAAACGGGTGCAATAGGATTCTCTTCATAAACTTCTGAGGCCGGTATGTCCTATTAAGGGATGGAGTAGGAGAATTTTGAAGAGAGTAATAGGTGGGAGCATTTGTAGTAACAGGACTCTCATGCAGCAGAACTAACAAGATAAGGAGCAGAAAATCCTAGGGGCAGAACTGAGGAAGCAGGCATTGCTTCGGATCTCTAAATCTCATGTCAGATCTCTAAATTTATGCAGATTCTGAAGGCTAAAATCCTAGCTTTTTCTGCTATGAGATTTTGAGAGTTCCTCCCAGCCCTATTTAACAAATTCCTAGAAAAGTCCATAAACAAAAATTCAGAGCTTCCTCTCCTCTAAGCAGGTGGTTCCCTGGGTAGCATGGGACCAAAGACTCAAGGGTTACATCTACTCTAGAAAAGTTAAGTCGACTTTAATATGGTCAACTTTAAGTCGACTTAAAATTGAGCTTATTAAAATCGACTTAACAAGCGGCAACACTTTAAGTTGACTTAGTCCACTTTGTTAAGTCGATCTAACTGCCCTTAGGTCAACTTAACAAAGTGGACTTATGCATCCACATTGGGCTTAGGTCGACACAAGGAAGGGTTAGATCGACTTAAGGAGGCCTAAGTCGACCTCATGAGTGGTAGTTATAAAGTCGACTTAAGCTTTCATTAAGTTGACTTAAGGAATTTTTTAAGTCGACTTAATGAAAGCCTAGTGTGGGCGTGGCTTAATTTAAGTCACCTTAAGCCTCCTTAAGTCGACTTAAATTGCCAGTGTAGACATAGCCAAGAATAGGATCTTTTTCTTATCCTGGGACATGCCCATCCTCCATCTTGTTTCTTTCTAAGTAAAAATGCAAAATAGTGTGTAGCTAGTGTAACCACACTTCCTGAAGTGCAATTGCTTTTCCAAAATGTAATAATTACTTTTAATGCGTAAAAAAGAAAAGCCTTTCAATTTTGAAACATTTATAGAGTTTTGTTGGATCAAGAAAGGATTGTAAGGCAGACTTGGAAGGCGATGAAATGGAGTTTTATTCTGAGGGCTTATGATGGTTGTGTTTATGATTGTTGCTCAAGAAACCACAAAATGCAGAAAGAAGTCTGCCCTTCCAGAAGTGAAACAGCTCAGTGGAGAGTTTAAAATTCTTAGTCTTTGCTGCTGCCAGCTTAAACATGACAGCCAGTTCACTCTCCCTCCTTTCCCACTGCCTGAGTGAGGTCAACTTGAAGGCTTTAGGAGGAATCAACCTAAAGAAAAAATTGTGTAGGACCTTCTGATCTGAAACAATAGCTGAGGAAATAGTGAATCTTATGATTTTAAAATACATTGGAAACCTCAGATTGGAAACAGCGAGGACAAAAAAGTGAAGCCTCAA
Organism: Pelusios castaneus; assembly: GCA_007922175.1. Taxonomy (NCBI): domain Eukaryota; kingdom Metazoa; phylum Chordata; order Testudines; family Pelomedusidae; genus Pelusios; species Pelusios castaneus. The sequence goes on from ML685768.1 coordinate 4,769,122, forward strand.
TCTACGAAAGGCTGAGTGACTGATACTTGCTCACCCCCTTCTTCCTGGTAGGTGGAGTCATATTGCCATGATGTAAAAGTATAGAATATGGGATGGGGAACAAACATGCAACAATTTATTTAATTCTGCAACTGAGGCTAAATTCTTTAATCCTTTTAAAAGAGGGGCCAGATAGCGAAACTGATAATTCAAACACATTAGCTGCTAGTCCTTTTGCAGATTAGCTAGTATTTCTGTTCTTTTCCATGAAAATGGATGTCAGATTAGTAGACATAATACCTGCTCTGAGTATACCATTGCAAATGTCTTACTTTTTTAGTGATTCATCATCTATTCTTATGGTAACGTGAGTGCAAACGTCAACCTTGTGGCCAGCTCAGAAGCTATCAGGATGACATCTGTACTGTCAAATGTAGCTGTCATCTGGAAGCTGAAAGAAGTGGGTTTTCTAATCTTACACATTTTTGTAGTCAGTCCTAAGGATATTTGGGGGGGGGGGGGTAACTTTAAAATGATAATAATGAAAATACCTTAGATTCTTTCCCTCAAGTTTTGCTAGCACTTCCAGAGGCTTTATGACCTTCAGAAGGATAAAATGACCAATGAACCCTCATTGAAATGTAGAAACAAGAGACAATCAGAGGCTTCATTTAATAAGTAGTTTATCTCTTCCCCTCAGCTGTATAATTAACAAATTACAACAGATGGAAATAATATCTCTAAAAACAAGAGAGACAAGGTGGGTGAGCTAATATCTTTCACTTCTGTGCGTGAAACAGACAAGCTTTCAAGCTTACACAGATCTCAAAAACTTGTCTCTTTCACAACAGCAGTTGGTCCAATAAAAGATATTACCTTGCCCAACTGGTCTCACTAATATCCTGGGACCAACACAGCTACAAAAGCATTAACAACTAAAATATAAGGGGCACATCAATATTTCGCCTCTCCTTTCTTAATCAATTGTTTTAGACACTCACACTTATAAAGAAACATCATTTATCTTAATACAAAACTTCAGCTCTGAAAATTAAAGCTATCATTTTTAATGGAAAAGTTAAAAGTTGTCACTAAATACCGGTTGGAAGCAGTACATCAGTACAAAATAGAAAAGGCTGTACCCTTAGAAAAGGAATATAGAATAGAAGAAGTTTTCCAGAGAGGTCAGCAGAAGTTGATAGCTTTGTTGATGTAATGCAATAGCTACCAGAAAGATGAAGCAATACTGCATCATTTGCAATCTTCACCTGATGCCATGGCTGGCAAAAAAAGTGCTTGAATTTCCTAGATAAGAGTTCAAAACTCCACTGAAGTTGTGCTGTGAAGCAAAGAAAAAGAAAAGAACTGAAAAAGGTAATGCAAAATGAAGGGCTGGCCGAAAGCCCACTATTAGATGAAGGCAGTCTCTGCTGTGATTAAAAAAAGGACAAATCCCTAAAGAATTGGTACTCACAGCCAAAGTGGGCATATAATCAAACAAATGCTCTAACCATATGTCAACAGTGGACAAAGTTATAGCTGGGTTTTTCATTGCCTAGTACGAGACGGCTTGTACTCAGAGATTTTTGAATATTCCCATCACTAGACAGATTTTCATGGCAAAGGTAAGAAAATGTAAAGCCATTTGAACTCAGAAACTGGCTTCTTTCTCTCTCTCTCTCTTTTTTTAAAGCTGTGGGTTAGCCTCCTATAAGATTTGGCTGCTGGCAAGTATGAAATCAAACATGTGACTTTAAATGTGAAAGAACTGGATAGCTTTGCTTCTGTGACTCATTAAAACTTTCCAAGTGAAGTAATATTTCCCAGCTGGCCAGCAGCTATGGGAAGAAGGCACCATTTTCCCTCAATTTAGAGACCATGTCACCGACAAAGAACATCAAAATGACATTTTTAATAGTGTTTCTAGTACAATCAATGGGTGAGATTAGATTCCCCAATACTTCTTAAGAAGCAGCAGAATTGTATAACACAAGGGATGAAATCACTGTTAAAGGATAAAAGAAATGAGGTCAAAACATGTGACTAGGATTCTGAGGCCACAATTTTCATCACAGTTGTATTTTTCAGATTGCAAATGTAGTATTCTACATCCAAGGGCCCCAGGCTCCAGTTGCTGCTGGGTCACAATGGGGGTCATTATCAGGGTAGAACACAGGCACAGAGTGTTTATAATAGTGTTGCAGCCGGGAAAGCAGTTTTTTCACAACGTCAGGATATTTTTCAGACAAGTCGTTTCTCTCCTCAGCATCTTTAACAACATCGAAAAGCCAAAGTTTCTTCGTTGGTGGATCAGACGATAAAATCTTTGACTCATTGAACAAAGATGGTGGCGGGAACCAGTGGCTGCAGCCTACAGAAACAGGAACAGATAAGTGATTAGTTCTCAGACACACAGGGCAAGAGTAGCCTCGTACCTGGGATTCAGTGTTTAATGTGACTTGTTTAATTTCAAAGAAATTCAACTGGAGTTATGCAGGAATTTGGTCTTCCTAATGCAATGTAAGCACAGAAACCCAGATTAAAAAAACTTGACTTCAAGGTATACATTGTAAATGTTTGCCTATTGTAAAGGAGGCCTGCCTCCAAGTTTTTACATTACATGGTAAATCATGAAAGTTGAAAAAGAGTAAATTATGGAAATGCGAAGTTTATTACACATAAAATGGGATGAATTGAAGGCGGAGGTAAACCTGTAGGGGAAAAAAATCTTATCATTACCTGGATACCCAGTTAGTAGTTTCCATTTTCCGTGTCTAATTGCAGCATGTATGGATGTATTGAAGATTGAATCTTCCCATGGAAAAGAATTATCCTGTGGTGAAGATGTCCCATTCGCAATACCAGGACCTTAATGGAACAATAAGCTACATTTAGATATATTTTTGTAGTTATAGAGATATTTTTAGGATTTTGTTAGGAAACCAATATTATACAATATTGAAATAGAAACACATTCTGCAAGACATTTATTTCATATAAGTACAAGTGGCTATGTTACAATATAGCTCTAACAAACAAAAGAAAGAAAGAAAGAACAAAAGAATTAAGTGTTCAGAGTTAAGTTTACTGTTTCTAACAATCATGATATTTATACACCTGTTGAAACATCATTGTCTAATATTTCAATTCTCAGGTCTTAAGTTATACCCACGAAATGTAACTGCATGTGAAAACAACACATTTATATGTACACAATATGTAGCTGCATGTGGAAATACCAGTTTACATGCAAATACAAGACTTACATATGCAACAGCCAGTTTCTGTGCATTTTTACAGCTAAGAACCCAAATTTTAAAAGTTTGATGTGATGTATCAGCCTCTGTTTGTTTTCCACCACCTATTGTTACAAGGGAATTCTTGTGATAAAATCAGAAACAATGACACAAACAGATGAGATGATGACCCAGTTTGGTGCTGTGACAGCTTTCAGGAAGTGGTTTTATTGAAAGGTAAGAGTTATAAAGTGTCAAATTAGGGAGCCACAGGGACAGGTATGGAATAATTTTGCATCTACAGGTCACAACAGAATCAGTGGGATGTGAGTTACAGCTGGCATAACTGTTATTTCAGACTGGATCTGAAAGTAGTACTGGAGATTAGGCAGAGAACAAATCCTGCAAATCACATGAGATAGTATAAAATACATTTTATTTTTAAAAAATCTCCAGACCTATATAGATATAAAATCAATTAAGAGCACATATCCTTCTGTAGAATAAAATTTTTGCTCAAACACAAATTTCCATTAAACAATATATAATTTTTTTACTGCAAGGTAAATGTATTTCAAAAGAACACAAAAATAGTTAGTTTAGTGGAGAACTTATTAGTAATTTCCTTTTGCCAGTCAAGTCCAAATGAGCTTTTCAAATAGTGTAACTTTTTGGCTCTTAATACAGATGCATTTTAGCATAAACATTTAAACATTTACAAAGTATAAACTTTTAAAGAACTTGTTTCAAGTGTTTTGAATAATTTATACACACACAGAATTCTGTCAGTCATGTTAACCTACCTACTATAATACCCTTATCTTTTGCCAAGAAATGTACTGTCTGTTATTTAGGCAAATATATTGTTTCACAAATAGTGTGGCAAAAGGCCATGCCCATCTCTGCTCCCTGACCCTCTCCCAGGTTATGTCTACACTTGTAAAATTAAGTCGACTTAACAAGGTTGACTTTAAGTTGACAAAGTCAAACTTGTTAAGTCGACTTAACAGAGTGGCTACACTTTAAGTCACCCTTTCAACTTAACAGTAGACATAGCCGTCCACACTGGCTTTAAGTCGCTGTTATTAAAGTTGACTTAAGGAAGCGCTTATGTTGACTTAAGAAAAGCCCAGTGTGGACGCGGCTTTGTGTAGGTCGACTTACGTGTCCTTAAGTCAACCTAAGTTGCCAGTGTAGATGCACCCCCAGTGCTGGAGACAGCGAGTGATGGAGCAATGGCATGGAGAGGAGAGGGGGGTGGCAGGGGAGTGTGGCTGAGCTGGGAATGACAGTGGAGCATGGTAGGGCAGGTGTGGCAAGGGAGGGTAGAGGTGGAGTGGCAAGACAGCATTGTAGGGCAGGGATGGCAGAAGAGTGTGGGGAGCAGTGCAGCCGGGAGGCCCCCCCCATCGGCTAATTCCCTTTGCCCCATACAGCTCGCCTGGTTCCCGAGCCACATCGCTGGGCTCCCAAGCTGCCGCTTCCACACCCGACTCCTGAGCCACCGCCTGCCCAGGCTGCACTCCATCGCTGGCTCCCCCAAAGCCCTCCCCCCAGTACCTCGGCACAATCACCCAGGGATCCAACCCACAGTCATCATGCGGAACCTGCTCCTTAGCTGGCCAGGCCTGGGGCCACCACCATGCAGCATTCTGAATTTCCTTCAGCTGCCCCGTGATTCAACAATCAGATAGCATAGGCCCAGTCTTAAAGATTAGGAATAAGACCTTGAATTGAACCCAGAAGCAAACAAGGAGCCATGGGCTGGTGCACAGCTGTGGTATAAGAATTAGATTTTTTTATCATTAATTGTTAATTTTTGCATACACATACAACAGACAAAAAATATTTTAATCAATAATACCAGAAATTTACCGATAGGCAGAGTAAGAAAAATGCAGCTTGAAAACACATTAGATTTTGAGGTCAGGCTATTTCCTTTACACATTCTGATATATGATTTTAATAATGTGTGTTTTAATTGTTATAAAGCTTTAGCTTTTTGAATCTCAACATCTACTATCATTAAATAAATTATTGTCTGACCCCTCCACTTCCTGGAACTGTGAAAATCTAAAAATTGGTAAAAATAAAATAATGCTTTAAAAGTAACATTGATATTATATATCATAATTATTTTTTTAAAAATCAAATTCTGCCTAGCCTCGATATACTCTTCTATAGTCATTGCTAGTCAGGTTCAAGTGGTAGAGGACTGTTTGTGTACAAAATGAAGCGTGATAGGCTCTGTCTGACACATCTAGGTAGTAGTAGTTACAGTAATTCAGTCTCCAGAGGGATGAATACAAAGATTGTCCATCTAAAAGGAACAGACCTAATCCTCCTGAGAAACTCAGATAGTCGCATTTACTGGTATTGTAGCCATGAAGAAACTAACATCTCAAACGTATACACTATGTTGACAGTCAGATAGCAGATGCTTTCTAAGGATCTGCTTACTTAAGTTTGCCTTTCATCTCCCTGACCCTCTGCATATATTATGACACTGTAATAATCTGCCTTGCAAAGGGACAAGAAATTGTTTTTCTCCACCCATTTTTACTGATTCACTGGAGCTGATGAAATCCTACAGCCCACCTTCTCCACACACAATGCTCTCTCTACCATCAATTACCTTAACTCCAAACAGGAGCCTCCCTTTCACTACGGCTCACCTACAGAGCATCATCCGACAGCACCATTTCCTCTCACATGACTTACTCTTTTATGACAGACACTATGCCACTTTCACTGTTCTAAGAAACAAGTGAAGCTTCATGCAAAAACTGCTGATTTAATATTTAATGTTACAGTGAATATATTAATATCAAATGCCATAATAAATTTGGTGTAGCTATCTGATGGGTAATCAAAGAAAACATTTAAAGAGCTTGTCTATATAAGAGAGAGAGGCACTTCATAATTTTATCTCTAGTCAAACTGATTTAGGAGCCTATATCCTATTTTCAAAAACTGGCACTTAGTACCTCAGTGGGTTGAGGTTCCCAAGTGCCTATGTCAGTTCTGTTAATGAGACATAGGCCTCTAAACCACTTATGTACTTTTGGACATTTTATGGTAGACCTTTCTCCTCCTACATACTCCATCTCTGTATTAGATGCACTTTACACAGTTGGGCCTAAAGTTTCAAAAGTACTAATGATTTTGGATGCCTAATTTGGATTTTAAGGGTGCTTGATGTTCAGAGAGCCAGTGCTCAGCACTTCTGAGAAAATCAGGCCCCTTTAAGATGTGTCAACTTGCACATAAAAAAACCCAAGGCATCCAAAAATGCATCACTTCTGAAAATTTAGGGGCTGATTTACTACATGATTCATATTTTATTTCACATTGGTATATTTTAAAATACACACACACTTCAGTTTAGAAGTCCAAAAAATCACACTTGAGTCAATTATGTAAATAAAAGCTTGAATGATGACCAGAACAGGTATTTCTTTTTATAAAAGCTTATGATCTTCCACTCAATTACACCTATAATTCAACTTGCTAGTATACAGTCATATAAAATGCTTGTGAGCCAAGCCACTCAGTTTTGGAAGAACCAAAAAATATAGTTTAATTTACATTTTTATATGCACAAGTGAATTTATGGAAAGACTTTTGGGTAGATTGTTCTTAATGTGTAGGGAAATTGCAGGTGTAAATCCTCAATATCATTATTCTGCTTTTACTGTATCTTTAAAATTAAATATAGAGCATAATCATAATGTTAAAATAAAGCACAAAAGACAGTCCCATTTCCTGTACAAGTGGTTTGCCAAAGAGATCTGAGCCAAAACTCACACAAAGCATTGCTAACATACCCTCAACCTTTAGAGTTATTTTAAAGGGACAGATGGAGTAAAAGGACACATGGATGGTGACTATGGCTTTCCACACAGATAACAAAAACTATATCAATGTAATCTAAGAAACAAATTAGGTATTCACTTAAGGCTTGATTCTCATTTACATAAGTGTAAATCTAGAATATCTCCCTTAAAGCCAGAAGAGTTATTACAAGGAATAGCAATGTAACAGATCAGAAGCTGACAGATTATATTTTAGTTATATTTGTACAATTTTACATTCAAAACCAGAATTATCAACTAATAAATAATACTTATTATAAGAACATAGGATTTTCCAAACAGAAGGAGCAATTGGGTACATCCAAATCAAGCAACCTGCTTCTAGAAATGACTAATATATGATTCAAAGAAAAATGAAAATATTCTAAAATCTCCTTACTTCCCCTTCTTATCTTCTCTCCTAATTGCTTACTCTGCTACATCTTATTTCACTTGACTTTGCATCATCTTTCATGCCATCCCTTATCCTTGGGAAAAAAAATCTCACATCCCACCCTCTGCCAACCTCCATCCCCTTCCTCCTTCAAAGCCCCACTTCAAATCCCTTACACTGCCCATTGATCCTCATGGAGGATCTCCTGGCTGTTTCTGTCTCATGCATTGGTCAGGTTAGATTGATAGCTCTTCCAGACAGATAACTTACCTTTATAGTTATTGGTCATACTTATCTAGCTCTTAGTATCTTTTCTTGGTATTTGACTGTCACTTATAATGTCCAGCAATTCCACAAGCTATATCTGCTCCATAAAATATAATTTCCTTTAAAAATTCTAAATGAATCACCATTTAAAATAACAGAGTGACCTCTCGGTTCTTCTAATATTATTTATTGGACATACAGAGAAGAGGGACTGGTTCAATTAAAAAGCACCACCTTTTATATCTTTAAGTATCTCAGTCAAATCCTCTCTAATCCTTCCACTTTCCAGACTCAATGATCCTGGTTTGCCCCTCTTTTTCCCTCTGTCTCATTATGCCTGTAACAGTCTTCATTTCCTTTCTCTGGACCATTTCCACATGGATTTGGAGTGTAAGAAAAAGTATGTCAGACACAAATTGAATCAGAAAATGGAGGAAAAAAAGTACTACATATGGTATTTATTATCCATGCTGGAAATTTCAAATCCCTCTCCCATTTATCATGTATATTCCATATGACTTGTTTCAAATTGATTCAATCTTTAGATTTTCAATTGGCAAAAAAAAAGAATCTCAGACAAATACACTGCAACAGTAATTTATATAAAAATGTTCACAATAGCTAGTGCCTATTCTAACTGGATTTAAAGGACAGAGAAGAGATATAATTGGAACTTCAACTCTTTTGAACCAAAGTTCAAATTCCTGTCGCCCAGTCAGATATATAAATTAATTAAAATCTTGTAAAAATAATTATAGAGAATATTAATTTGAACTTTGCTCTCTAATCTTCAGTCACGAAACAACTAGCTAGCAGATAAGAGTGGAAGTTTTCCTTTTTAAAAAATGGCTATTGGATACAGTCCCTCACTTACCAGCGTGTATACAGGACACTTATAAGAGATGTAGTGAATATACATGATTCATTATTCCCCCACCCCTTCTCTTTCCCTAAACATAAGGCTAATTCAAGTAATTGGTAGACTCTTAAAGAGTTGAGATATAAATAGCCAGTACATCTATAAAAGAAAAGGAAATCTAACCTAAAATATTATCCTTTGGCCTGTGATTAAGATGATGAGAATGAACCACACTGATGGAGGGTTTTTAGATGGCAAGAGATCAAAGACTGCAGTTTTCTCTAACATAGTATTTTGTGAAATCCCAACCACAGAAGTTAAAGGGTCGAAAAAACCATTGCTTGAGATGTACTGTATTCCTATGCAGTGTGGTCTCACGCCCCAGCGTTTAAGGAATGAATCTGGCAGTTTTGAGAATAGTTGTGGAGTAGGAGGAAATAATGTTAATATAATATTTAGTTTGGAAAGGGAGCCCCGCCCAAGGAGTTAATCCAAAATGGTTGTTGGATGAGCCATGCATCTGGACTGTGTTGCTACCCTCTGTAATCTTAGGTGAACAACAAACTTCTGCATTTGTAATGAGCTAGATACAACTGGTGTCCAATGTGGAAAACAGAAGGAGATTAAACTGGTACCTCCATTTCCTTATCTAGGAAGCGAGATGTTAACAATTACACATCTTTGGGAAGTGCACTGGGTTTACTCAAAGAAAAGGTACTAATTACTGTTTTCTACAGTTACATTTCTATATGTAGTAATACAATATTTCCACAGAATATGACTGCAGACAACTATACAACAGGGAAAATATAACCATAAAAGGATGTAAGCTTCCTCACAAACCAGCTGATGGAAGAGAGAATAAAGCAATTATTTTAGATCTGTTTCTGTTCTAGCATGATCCTGTCATAGTTTAAAAAGCTGAAGAGCCTGTATTATGAAAAAACAATGAAATCCAGGATGAGATGGGATTGTGAACTGACTCCCACTCTTTCTAATAAAAACTAGAAACAGATCGGAGACATATACTAGACAGGTGCTATTGTTTTACAGCCAGCTACATAATGTCCATTTAATGAATCCCAGTAAGTGCTGGAGATGCCAGCACATCTCTCCTTCCATCCATCTCTCTCTCTCCCCCCCCTTTCTCCCCTCTGGATTATAAAGAGTTTGATATCTTTTAGCCTGCCATGTGCCCAGCCCCTGCACAGGGATGTAAAGGAAGACTCTATCAATCACGTGCCATGCAGGGCCAAACACAATCAAGTCCTTAATCTTTTAGTTGACATGGGCTAATAAGTGTGAAAACCAAAAACTAAGTAAAGTCACAAATTTGCTTTAACAGTGATCTTTCTTTTTAAACAGAGACTGAAACCCACAAGTTCCCTTGCGTTAATAGAAAGACAGGCTTTCAAAAGGGTGGACATCATGTGACAAAAGATAAATTCACCTTGTAATTACAACTTCTTTATATTCTTTTGAGACTCTGATCCACGCCATTATTAATTATTCACACACAAAAAGTAAATGTGTACCAATGTTTTTGCTGAGAAGGATGGGTTGCTAAATCTCAGAGCAGTCTCTTATTTAATATTTGAAAGGGATCTTTAAAAAAAAAATTTAGTGAAATATAGTGTACTGAATTACTGGGATATTTTCCCAAAGAAATAATTGTCACTGAAAAGTGATGTACGTATTCTTCATGCCCTTTTTGATTAGGAGATAATAGGTAGTCCGTAAAACCTACAGAGGAGATCCATTAAAACAAAAGTCAGGGACTGGCAAACCAAAACCTACTTACGTCTGAGACCAGACAGGAATGGGAATATTTAGTAGTCTTTCCACTAGCAGCTTTAGAGCTATCACACAATTGTAATTGCCCAAGAAATCCTGACTGTATTCAGCAGTTCATAGGTTCTCATAAAAACGGTAACAGGATCGTTCTCCTGTTGCTTCCATTAAAACAGACCTTGGGTTCTGCGCATCACAGCTGCTGTTCTCATTTAAATAATTTTACTGTCTTCTTAGGGTTTAAAACACCTACTCACATGACATCTATTAAAGAAAAGAATTGCTCCCCAATGGTGCAAAACCAGAGGTAAACTTTTCCATTCACTGCAGATTATCGTGAATCCACCTGAGTGTGTTTTTTGCAATACAGTATCAGAAATGGCAGGCGAAAAAGGAGGACAGAACATCTTCAGCATTATGGAATTAATATTAGCTTGACAAAATTAAACTAGAAAAACAGATGAGGTGGTAAAGGTGATATTTTACCTCTACACAGCTCACCTAGTCACCTCATATACTATCCTCCTTGCATGCTTAGCAGATTCATTTTCTTCTGACTAATGCCTACGTCTGGAACAGTAGGAATAATGCAGCTCAGGATTTAACAGCCTGATCCAAAGACTTCAGTGGAGTTTTCCCACTGACTTCAGTAGACTCTGGATCAAGCTGTTGAGACATCAGCACTAATGTGCAGGGAGCTCGCACCCAATCAGTTATAAATACTTCACTTGATCAAGAGATATACAAGAAAGTCATTAAATATCTAAAAGCAAACAAAATGCTTTACAACATTAAATACAAAAAAACCCGCAAAGAAATCACACAGAAGCAGATACATTTTTGCACCCAACACACAGGTAACTGCACACTAATTGCTTATTGGCATACACAGCTATCCAATCTGCATAAATAAATTGGGAAGGTTGTTACTGCAGTTATGAAAAATTGGTCAGTAGATTCCAACTTGAAATGGACAAGCAAATGAAATCTAGTTCGTTTTTGACTTATGCAATTGTGTACTAATGCTATAGTTCATATAGGCCTCTACTTAGACTTTGTAAAATGGCATCCATAACAGTCATTTCTGGGAACATGAAACATTATTTTAAAAACAAAAAACAAAAAATCAGTATTAGCGAAGCAGATTCTCAACATCTGGAAATCAAGAACAAAATTAAACACCAATAAATACATCCTGTTCCCAGTTTCCAAGTCAAGAGCCTTAGAAGACAGCTGGATTATGCACCATCCCTCAAAGGCTTAACAGATGTGGAGTCTCTTGAATCAGTGGGGAAAACAAATTTCAGAATCAAATTTTCCTGCAGTGCCCCAACCTCAGAATCTTAAATCTAGAAACTGTTCAAACACATCAGTTGATCTCCTCTGCATGCATTAATGAAACACCAGAAGAAAGATGGGTAGTCTGTCATATAGCAGGGACCCAAAACAAGTGATATTTTATAGATCCATAATCAACACCTTGAACAGTACCCAGCAGCAAACAGGAAGCTGATGCAATCTATGTTGCACAGATGTAACACAGTCCCTACTGTTAGTCCCATGTGAGCCACCATTTTCTGCAGCCAGTATAGCTTATATATTCAAATGTAGTTTCATATAGCGCAAACAGCAGTATCTCTATCTGTAGGTGACCAAGACCTAGATGAGAGAGGCTGAGCACTGATCCAAGAAAAGCAGTCACAGTGTCAAAATAAATTCTGCATGGGATATTCAGAATAACAGGAGATAAGAGCACCGCCTACATTGTGAATTTTATTGGCAATGGGTGGGCAGAGACCAACCTCTGCCATATTCTCAGGCTGCTTCCTTCAACCAACTAACACCACCTCATTCTTCTTTGCAATGAGTCTGAATGAACATTCATTCCATTCTGTATCTTTGCCAGTCACTGAGACAGCACAGATATTGCATCATCTGGGCGAGGTGGAGAGGCAGAACTGCATACTTTTAGATGCAATGGTGTGTAGAACTCACACACTGATGGCATTGCAACCCTACTTACTATCTCCTCCAGGGGCCTTGCATACCACATATTTTGAGCAAGAAATGTGCCAGAACAGAAAACTCTGCACAATTGTGGACACCTTACTGCAGACAAAATATTAAAGAAATGAAAAAGGTATAGGAGAGTACAACAAGAATAATGAAGAGTTATAAACATGGACAGGAAAAGGTTTGGAGGTTCTGCTATCATCGGATATATCCAACCAGAGGAAATGAACGGAAGCTAGGAATTCACAAAGAATCGTTTTACACAAGTGGGTACTTAACTTGCAGACTAATAAATACAGTAATTGTGTTACCAAACACTGTATTAGCAAGATGCATCTGATGGCCACCTTGACCACTTTAATTATATATTGTCCCCTTTCTTTTACCTTTCATCCCTCTGTTGCTGTTGTGTCTTTCAACGCTGTGTAAATTTTTCATAAGTATGTTGCACAGTTTGGGATGAGCAGGTTGGCACTGAAAGCCAGTGAAGCTTTAGGCTCTTAAATGCCGAACTTATGTTTCAAAATGGAACTTTGGAGCCTAAGTTACTTAGGAGCTTTTTAAAATTTTACTCTGAAGGCTCTTTTGGTTAGTGTCTAGGCCTCTTTTTACATTGCGTAGCACATTTGGAGCACTTCTGGAAACTGCAGTGGAGAATGCAGCCATGAATATATTGCTAGAAAGAGCTAGATAAGCACTTGCATGAAAAAATGACAGGCTACGAATTATTCAAACAGGTGTCTAGTCTCAAAGCTTCCTTTTCTCCCAAAACTTCACTATTACTATTTTAAATGTAAGGGGATTAGAAGAGTGGCTGTTCAGATTCTGTGATAGGGAATACCTATAATTCAGATTCTATGATAAGGAATACCTATATACAACAAGTTGAGTACCTTACCTTCAATCTAGAAGCTGATGCAGCTTTTTTGGTGTGTTCACAGTCAATAGCAATGGAATGAGACTAATAATGAAATCCAGTTCTCCTGCATTACAGGAATGAACATATCTACTAGGCTGTCTACCAAATTCTCTTGTTGTGCAATAGAAATGGCTTCCTGGTTTTATTAACACACCACAACATCGCAAAAGATAGATCAAGTTAGATCCATGAGGCTAAATCATAATATATAGTAGATTACTATACTTGTATATTATGACATACTGAGGGGCTAGATGTATTAGTCTGATAATAACATGCTACAGCAAACAGTAGTCTAGTATTTAATCATCAGATATCCATTTCACATAATTTTATGTGAGCATTAAATCACTGATTTTACATTCATTTACATGACACAAAAGATAGCAAAAATTAAAAAAGGTAAATAAAGCAAGATTACTTTGGGAGGCTATTTATATTTTTTGGTTCTGATTTAAACACCCCTTTTGTTGTTAGAAGCTATTTTTCCATGATAAGGGCATGTGAATTGCAGTAAACATATTCCTTTGCATCCAGTCAATTAACAACTGTTTCTGAACTCTGGGTAAATTACTCTCACCCCTATTATTTCATCGTGACTACAGAAACAAGTGCCTGATTTTTCATGATGCTTAAATGGCTTCAGTAGATTTAAGGGTGCTTGCCAGAAGTAACCAGCAACTTAAAGAATCAGGCTCTAAACGAGAAAACAAGTAATTTTATTATATTTTGCAATATGCAAAATAAGGAACACCGTGTTATTTAATGTTTTGGAGAACTGTACATGAACGCTTGATACACACGGCAATACTGTCTTATCCAAGTATGAAAATAGCATTTTACTCTGGCACTTGATTGGCCTGTTGCAAAGTTTTGTTCTACCACAAAAGACATCGCTAATAAAACTCCTAGCTCATTTCAAAACAGAAAGGATTGTAATAAAAGATCACAAAATTCTGTGATTATAAAATGTGTAAGTTTCACAGCAGAACTTGCATGTATCAACAGGGTATTTGGATTTTATTAGGCACCGGATTCCATGCACTACAATATAACATTGAGCTCACTTCATGTTCTTAAATACCCAAGACAGTTACTAGCTAATAAAAACTTTGGACAGAATAAGATTTGTATAAACACCGTAACTATCAAGGGGACTGTAAAAAGATTAACAAGCAAAAAGGTGAAAAAAAGATGGAGACACAGATACACTGAAAGCAGAGAAACACAAACACTTATATACAAGAGTAACTGCACGTATGTGAGTAGTTATCCAGAAATCAATGGGATTGCTCATCTGAGTAAGTTTTGGCAAGCAAGAGGCTACTCTACACTAATTTATGTCTCACTGCACAATTTAATGCATACCATAGGAAAGTTAATCCTGCTAAATATCACAATATTATATATGCATAAACAGACACTGCCTAATCCACATGGACCTATAATAAGAATTAGACCTTTCTGAATCATTTCTTGAACTTTGTCATGAAGCGTATTCTATTCAAATCTTTTTATAATTAAAACTGTGTCTGAAATGTTGTGCATTTAGTATTTGTCATAAGTGTCCTTTGTCAGGAGATGCTACCATTATGCAATGAATTCGTAAAGACAGATCACTTTGTTCTTTTTATGTCTTAGTTCAGAGATCTCCTTCTGAAGCAAATGGCTCTTTCCTGTGATTGGGCTGGAAAATATAAGTATTTTTGAAGCAATACAATAGTAAGAACAATGCTGAACATTTCACCCATTTATTCACTGAAAAATAAAGCATGCAAAAAATTACGTGTGAGTGGGTGTAAAGGAAGGGGACAAGCTGGGGTGGAAGATCTGTCAACTGCTAGTAAAAGGCAAAGTAATGGACTTCGGGACTTATTAAGTGACAAAGAGAAGGCATTAACACATGAAAATGAAAAAAATCAGTATTTAAAGTGCTCTCCAACCCCTTGTCTAATGTGTTTCAATGACTATAAAGAGGTTGTGATAAATATATAAACAGAAACATTTACTTGAGAAGTTGAACAAAATTTTATTGAAATAAGACTGAACAATTCACCCTCAATGACTTCTCCTGGTACTCTTTAGCTTCTTAGGGATGGTGTTTGTATTCCATGCAAGGTTCAGGAGAACTGCTTTTTAATCTGAACAGTCTTTGGACTGAGCTTCTCTGACTGTTCAATGGTTTATTCAATAAAAGGGGAAGTCCCCATGTGAAACAGAAGGACCAATCATAGAATCATAGAAGATTAGGGTTGGAAGGGACCTCAGGAGCTAGACATTACACATTTCACTCCTTTTTCTTCTCATGTCTGCTTTTTCTGCTCTCACTTACTCAAATTTACCATACTTTCTAGAGTGAAGCTACTATCTGCCAGATGGCAATCAGACTGAATAGCTCCTGCTAATCATTCAGTTTAGAACTAGACCTCATATTTCACCTTTACCTTTAGAACAAAACACTTGATTTAAATTGTTTTAAACATGCCTTTGAAATATAAATCACTAACTATACCCCCTCATTCTTCCATAGCATTACACATGCTCTCAATTAGAGTTGTCTCTTGCTTTCCCTTTTTATCTCTCAGGCCTTGTACACACTGCAAAGTTATTGCGCGATAAAGCCCTTTATCGCGCAATAAGAAGCAGAGCGTACACACTGTACTTACAGTTTTTGCGCGTTAAGACCCGTCTTGTTGCGCAAGATGTAAACCACCAAAACGAGCGTGGTATCTCTTAACGCAGAATAGCTATTGCGCGACAGCCCGTGTTTGTACGCTTCTCGCGCAATGTGAACATTCCGGAAATGGCCCACAATTCCAATCCCGTCAGTACTCTATTGCCGTGACGTCATTTTTCCCGACCTCCCCTTCTTCCCCGCGAATTTTTGAATTCCACACTCTCCCTTCTGGCTTGCTATTTGGTGTAGCTGCCTCTGTGTGCTCCGTTCGCAATGTCTTCGCGGCGCAGCAAACGATCTCCGGCTTGGACGACAGCAGAGGTGATGGACTTGATAGGAATCTGGGGAGAGTCCGCCGTGCAGTCACAGTTACGTGGCAGCCGGCGGAATTTCGACATTTTCGGCCAAATATCTCAGTCCATGACTGAGAAGGGGTACGAGAGAGACACTCTGCAATGCCGGGCCAAGGTGAAGGAGCTGAGGATAACCTTCCACAGAGCCAGAGAGGCTAACCGGCGCTCTGGCTCCACGCCAACAACATGCCGCTATTACAAGGAGTTGGAGGCGATCCTGGGAGGGGATCCCACAACCACCCCGACCTTGACCGTTGACACCTCTGCGACATCGTCAGAAAATGACAAGGGAGCTGAAGGCGAGGATGCTGTCCTGGACGACGATGCAGAGGGGGAAGAGGACGAGGACGGTGACGACGGAGCCACTGAAATGGGGAGCCAGGAGTTATTCGCCACCCCTCCAGAGACCAGCTCCACGGATTCCTTAGGCACGCCTTCCCAGGAATCAGCCGATGGCAGCTCCGGTAAGTTGGCCTTGCGGTGCTTTCTATTCTATCAGCTAAAGCTTAGCGGGTACAGGAAGAAAACGCGTTCTGTCCTCCTTTTTTCTGTCTTCTTTTGTGCGCGTAACAGATGTGGCGTGGGGACACTGTCATTACATAAAAACCGCGTCAATGAATGCCTCGATTGACAAGTACTCGTCCCCTCTTAAGTCACTGAAAGCGCTCTCCAAATATTTCCAAATTCTTCTTTTAAAATTGGATGGTAGAGCGAGCCGTCGCCCTCCCCCATTCATGGAGTATTTCCCTCTCATGCTCGCTAGCACTGCCGCGGGAAGCATTGCAGCGCACAGTCCTGCAGCGTAAGGTCCCGGCTTGAAGTCAGCCACATGCAGAAGATGCATTCTCGCTTGCATAGGCACTCTAAGCAGTGTCATATCAGCTTCTGTTCCAGCCATCTCTGACACAGGATCAGAACAAGCAGTGGCAATAGTCAACTGTCCCGTGGAGCAACTCACAGCAACCCGTCCCTCGCTTTGGACAATGGTCATAAACCCCCCCCCCCCGGTATGTACTCGCTGTAGTAGGCG
Source organism: Pelusios castaneus (assembly GCA_007922175.1). Taxonomy (NCBI): domain Eukaryota; kingdom Metazoa; phylum Chordata; order Testudines; family Pelomedusidae; genus Pelusios; species Pelusios castaneus. Next base: position 4,786,494 of record ML685768.1, read on the forward strand.
AGGAATGTGTGGGGAGAACATCTTTCGTTGCACCAGACCAAGGTTTGAACAATAGCGGCATTTACAATGTTTCATATGTACGCAGGAACGACCTTCGATGGACAATGTACAGCTGCTGTGGGCCGTCTGAGAAAGATAAGGCGAAGGCCTCGAAGGAGCAAGGAAGAGATCTTCAAAGAGCTCATGGATTCCCAGGAGGCATCCGCTAGGGAGACAAGGCAGTGGAGGAGGCAGTGCAGGCAGGACAGGAGAGAGAGCAGCGCAAGGAGGGAGAGGCAGAAGGATGCACTAATAGACATCCTTCACGAGCAGACAAACCTCCTGAAGACCATGGTTGGTCTGCTCCAGACTCGCGCTCCCCTCCCCCCACAGCCTCCTCTGCCTTTCCCTCCACCCACACAACATTCACCTCCAAAACAATACATAGAGCACCATGGACACCCATGGTATAATGTTACATCTACCCCTCCCCCAACTTATGTCGTGGAGTCCCGCACCTACACCCATCTTTAGACACCCCCCCTCCTTCTGTGTTATCATTTTTGATTTGTTAATAAAGTTCAGAGATTGTTTAATGAATCAAGACTTTCTTTATTTTTATTTACAGTATGATAATGATAATTGAATTTCAGTAAAGAAAGAATAAAAAAATAATAGGACTGTATTTCCCTTAACCTTTGTACTTAAGAATAGTATATGTGTACCATGAAGTACAGAAAGGGCGACGCTGTCCTTCAATCCCCATCAAAAAAATGGTTTTTCAATGCCTCCCTGATGCGCACCGCCCTTAACTGTGCACCCCGGATACCCCTGGTGTCCAGTTGCTGGAAGGCATGTTCCAGACGTTCTGCCTCCCTTGTCCATGAGTTCATAAATCTCTCCCCCCTGTTTTCACAGATATTGTGAAGGACACAACACGCGGAAATAACAACTGGTATGTTGTCCTCATGCAGGTCAAGCCTGCCATAAAGCGATCTCCAGCGGGCTTTTAAGCGGCCAAAGGCACACTCCACAACCATTCTGCACCTGCTCAGCCTGTAATTAAAACGCTCCTTTGCAGGATCCAACTTCCCGGTAAAAGGCTTCATAAGCCATGGCATCAGTGGGTAGGCGGGGTCCCCAAGGATAACTACGGGCATCTCAACACCCTCCACTGTTAGTTTCTCGTCGGGAAAAAAGGTGCCCGCCTGTAGCCTTCTGAACAGTCCAGAGTTTCTGAAGATGCGTGCATCGTGCACCTTTCCAGACCAACCCGCATTTATGTCCGTAAACCGACCACGATGGTCCACCAGTGCCTGAAGAACCATGGAAAAGTATCCCTTCCGGTTAATGTACTCGCTGGCGAGATGGTCGGGCGCGAGAATAGGGATGTGGGTCCCATCTATTGCACCCCCACAGTTTGGGAAGCCCAAGTCCTGAAATCCCTCGATGATCTCCCTCACATTCCCCAGGGTCACCGTCCTCCTTAACAAGAGACGGTTGATGGCTCTGCACACTTGTGACAGTGCTACTCCAACGGTCGACCGTCCGACACTGAACTGGTTTGCGACAGAGCGGTAGCAGTCCGGAGTCGCCAGTTTCCACAGGGCAATAGCCACACGCTTCTCCACTGTGATGGCTGTTCTCATCCGCATGTCCTTGCGATGCAGGGCAGGGGCAAGCTCACGGCACAGTTCCATAAATGTGGCTTTCCGCATTCTGAAGTTCTGTAGCCACTGCTCATCATCCCACAGCTGGAGAACGATTCGGTCCCACCAGTCTGTGCTTGTCTGCCGGGACCAAACACGGCGGTTCAGGCTGTGCAGCTGGTCTGCAAAACTGATCAGAATATCAGTTCTGCTCTCATGGCTGTCATTCTCCGAAGTGGAGTCATCCGAGTCCTGCTCTGAGTCAGAGCCAAAGGCGTACTGCAACAGAATCTGGGCTGTGTTCACAATGCTGAAGGCAGCATTCAAGATCACAGCTGAATCCATGGCGATTATTAAAAGGCAGTGACGGAAAGACGGTTGCTTCAGTTTGAAATTAGCGCCCGTTGCTATTGGCGACTGCTGGGTAGCGTCGGTAGCGTAATGCACCACGGGAAATGATATCGGGGACTGTGGGATAGGTACCCACAGTGCACTTTGTTTTGCTGGAGGACTGAGAGGAGGGGGGGGGTTGTTTGATCCGTTACAGCATGCCGAGTGTGTACGCGGTATCGCGCAACAACAACCACGGAACATTTAACGCGCAACAGGGTAAGTGCGCGATAGCGATGCTAGTGTGTACATGGCCTCAGGGAAGATACACTTTGACATTGTCTCCCAGCTATACTATCCCCCATTAAGACCACACGGGGGGCAGAGGAGAAATAAACCATGTCAAATGCTGCGCTCTTGGAATGGCAGCATGATGAGAATGGAGTCCTCTTCTTTATATTATGGACTTCAGTTCGGCTGTTGTTTCTGGATAGCTAGTGCAATATTTAAACAACACACAGGGACAGAAGTAGCCCAACTCAGAAAACAGGAGTATTGCAGGTATGTAACAAATTCCCACAAAACACACCAACTCCCCTCTCCCCCCAAATGCAAAAAGAGAGTAAACATATATTAATCCATTTTTTGTCTTTTGATCTCTTGGGCAACTATGTGTAGAAAAGTTAAGGGCTCACTTCCCTTACATCTTATAGCCTCTACTTGATTCCAGGAGGAATGTAAACCTTGAGTGAGGAGAAAACATATTAAAGTAAAACTAAAATCTTTTTAAAAAACCACCAAATTTCACCCAGCCTCCAAATTTGTGCTCAAAAATTCAAATACATATTTCTGCTCAAAGACAGATATTGCTTGTAGAAATCAGCTGACGAAAAGTAGAGTTACCTAACTTGTATTTGTAAATACAGTTTCTGCATGTGTGAGTGTGTGCACAATTCTGTAGGTACAGAAGTTGAAGTCACTTCTGAACATAGTTAGTGGTGTGTGAGCGCGTGTGTGTGCATGCACTAATATTAAGGACTCTGTGCTTTGTTAACTGAACTTTTTGTTTTCTGAAATTTAACTTTTCATTGTGTGTGTCTAGAGACAATTGCCCATTCAGCAGTGAATTCACAGCACTCTGAGCACCAGAAAAGTAGTTGTCCATTTTATGTTAGATCCATATATGGATTTTTTTGAATTACTGCAGAAAGGATAAAAAGACAGCAATTCTTTCCAGAAATTCTTTGAAAAAACAAGAACTAGTAAACTGTGGAAAGTGTAGGCTCCCTGTGGATGCACACTCATGCAAGCATCTTCTAAGGAACAAAAATAAGCAATGCATTCACAGTTATAAATTGCTATTAGTCATCAGTCTGAGAAAATTGGGACTTCATCCTCCTTCAGTGAATGACATGGTATGGGGAGTTGTTGAAATCTAACAGGACCTTTACAATATATGTATTTTTAACTAATGTGGTAGTTATTTCTCATTGGGTATGTGTTATAGCCTCATGGAGGCTGTCAGTGGTTTAGACGGGCAATTTTTGATAGCCTTAAAAACAGGCCCAAACCAAAATCCTAGATTCTTCCAGACACCTTAAAGAATGTAAAGATCATTTTGGCAGTTGAAAAATTTCACACAACTCTGTCATTTGAGTTTTATATGCATTTACTGTACACCTATGTCACAGTTCTCCACAAAGCCAAAGCTAGCACTTCCATTAAGGCCACAAACACAACTAACACTGAACTGCCATCTTGCTTGAATTTCTTAGGTATTTTAGCTTTTGGATTACGCACTGATAAAACTTGACAGTAACGTGAGATTTTTCCTTCCATGTGAGCAGAAGAAAACATATGTTAATTAAATAAGACCAAGGTTTGTCTAATGTCAGCTACAGATTAAAGCTGTGAAAACTTTGGGAGTGCTATGTACTGAATTTTTCATTTCTGTTTGAATATAAAACTTAATCTGATCTCTTCTAAGCTCCTCAAAGGACCTGAATATATGCCTTCGTGTACTAATACAATTTATCCAGTCACTGAAATCTCTAACCACTCAGATGACCAATATATCTACTTATATGGACGGAAAAGGGCAAGATTAAGTTTCCAAAGAAAATTCTGTAATGAGGAATTAAAACTAAAAAAAGAAAAGAAAATTAACAGACGGCAGAAGCAACCAACATTTGCAGATCTGAGAGATTTGATCCATGTGAGCCTTTGAATATTATAGTGTGTCTTCTACTTATAATTTGAGAAACTAAACTCCTTTTTTATGTCTCATTTTTGTTTATTATTTTAAAAGCACTATTGCTGGGTATGTTTGAATAAAGATAGACAAGAAATGGGAGGGATTCTATCCTCAGTTACAGCTCTTTTATGCTCTGAACTGCCCAGAGGAGAATTTCCGTAGCATAGGCTTTGTACAAAGCAACTTTATGCTAGACTACAAGGATCCTGACACACGTCTGGGCATAGAAGATGTGCAGGGGGCAGGACAAGCATGTCAGGGAGGCAATGACAGAAGATCAGTGCTTTGCACTTTTGGAATTCTAGGCTGCACGGCCGCTCACAGAAAGCTGGAGACTGACATCAGTAACACAGGGAGCACCCAGGGTTCTCTGAGTTATGCTGACGATGCAAAATTGAGTGCGCACAACGTTGGCTTAATGCTACCTTAGCCCACAGTGCCCTAGCCTTCGGCTAAAAGTTGTGCACTGTGCCTCTGAGATGCTTGTGATTTTGTGCTGTATGTATAATCTAAACTACTTAACAGACACTGGTGACCCAACGTGCAATGTCCAAAGATTGTATATATTCTGGAAGGTTCAAAGTATCAAGTCCATCTGAATTATAATATACCCGAGTCATCTACAATTCTGCTATTCTTTACAGAAATGCAACTAAATTTTATATTATATATATATATATATATATATATATATATATATATATATATATATATATATATATATATATATATAATTTCTACAGTTCTGCTAAATCGTTTAAAACCCACAGTTTTTCCCTTTATGCTGGTAAAAAATTATTTCCAGAATGTTTCCTCTCATGAATTCAAGATTTCAGTGCTTCTTTGCCAACAACAGCTTCTGCATTTCAGTTACAGCTGCATAGAAGTTCTCTCCTCCTCTCTTTTCTGATACATTTCTTTACATTTTTTTGCATGTGTTTGTGGGTGTACACCCTTCACTACGAGATTACTGATGTCACACCAAAGGAAAGTTCAAAACTCAGTATAATTCAAACTCTCACTATAACATACTCTTTTATAAATGCAGACGGTTCCCAGGCTAGCAAAGTTTGTGTGCTTCTTTTTGGTTTTTGTAATTTGTCTTTTTTTACATCATGATATATGAAACAATTATTTCCTCTGAAGGAGGAGGAAGCTGAAATGTCAAGGACTCTTCTTGCCACTTCTAAGGCAATGAATTATTGAAGAAATAAGATATTTTTGCTACTTCATTGAGGAAAGACATTTTGTGACCTTTTGCTACTTTATGGTGATAATGGATTTTCTGCAAAACTCTGAGATTTTCAGTTACTTTATTAAAATAAGACTGAGGAATAGCGATGACCTTGACCTTTGAAGAATTAATGGAATACTGATTTTGAAGAAACCAATCAGGTTCTCTGGACATTATCCAGAATATAATTTCTTATCATCGTGTCGATAACATATATACCTGTGCTATACCTATACAATCAAATAAGGAAGTCAAACTATCTTAACTCATTTATCTGAACTACAACTCCAGATACTTAGACTCAAATCCCACTATTTATCACTCTTTCATGGTTATTTTAGTTGTTACACAATCCAGTTTTGAGCCTAGATGAAGAAGTCTTGAATAGAAGATTAACAGCACCAGCCTGATATTCTATGGGCTCCAAAGCTTAATTTTAATGTATAAAATGTGTAAAAACATTGTTTTTTCAAATTATTCTGCTCCTCAAAATTTATTAATTGATTAGAAGCTTTGACAATAGAATAATACATGCAGATGGTGAAACCCTGGTCCTGCTGATGTCAACAGAAAACCTCCTGTGCAGTTCAGGGAAGGATTTCAGGATTTCATTCAAAATATTATATTTTACTTGGCACAATTTAAATACTAGAAAAGCTATAGTACATCAGAACAAGAGTAAATGAATGAATACATTTTATGATTTCAAACTCCATAAAAATTCAATACTATGATTTAGTACATTGCCCCCTTTCTCTTTCTGTCAAAAATGTGAAAAACATTGGCGTGTTTGAAATCTTAATTTTACTTATGAAACGGTTATATTTCAAGTGCATTTTACTGTACTTGTTTTAGAACTTTAAAAAATATCAGAGGATGTCTTTGGACTCAGATGTGAAATAAAAACACCCATTTGTATTACTGCAGTCTAAAATGGATCAGGTAAGAAGACCAAGAAGCATTCAATTACTGTCACCTCCTTTCCATGAAAGGCTAAGGGGTTTACAACTTCACCCTCATATTCTGCACTAGATTAACACTTAACTGGTTCCCAACCCAGAGATATTTCATTTTAAAAATTAGCGTAGCCTTTACACTGAGATTTATATAAAAGTGCAAAATGTTAGTGTGTGTGCTGGCAATAAAGTGGTGTGTGGTCTCCTGGCATATGCTGCCCAGAATGAGAAACTAGGAACTCCTGAACTCTAATCATGTCTCCGGTTTTGTGTGGTTTCAGGCAAGTTACTTACCCTTCCTACCTCCATTTCCCCATTCTGAAACAGAGATAACACACATCTAACTCCCAGGTGAACTATATGGGTTAATAAGTTCCAAAGAGGTAGTTGTATCAGTCTAGTTCAGCAAAACAAAGGAGGAGTCTCGTGGCACTTTTAAAGACTAACAAATTTATTTATCACATGAGCTTTTGTAACCCATATGCCTGAAAAGGCTATCTCTGAGAGACCTGCTGAGGGTGGGTTACTGTTTTTGGGCAGATTAGTGACCCACAACTGGAAACTTCCAGTAGCAGGGAGTGGTAGCAATTTGAGCATGCTCCACAGTGTACCCTGCTGGTGTGATGTGATGTTCTCAGTCATGACTGGAGAGCAGCAGCCTGAGCAGACAGCAGGCAGGAGCTGCCTTGAAAGGAGACCATGTGCTCAGTGTTCTGGAGAGGAGCTGAGCCAGGAGTGAACAAGATGTTTTCTCCATGTAAAGGAGTCATCTGCAACAGACCTTGCAGACATGCATATGGGACTGAGGGCTGGTTGCAGAGGAGAAGAGAAAGCCTGCATGGAATGCTACAGAGGATCCCAGCAAAGAAAGAAGAGGACAGCGATTTCTTGCCACTCAAGCTTCCACACTGGAACAGAGACTGTAGCTGAGAGTTGGGTGAACTCCACACAGACTTTGGGACTCTTGGGTATCTTTCATGCAAGGGATTGTTCTTGGTTAATTGTAGTTTGTTTTCTTAAGATAAGGTTTATTTAGTTAATAGTTAATAAAGTTCATTGTTATGTTTGTTTTTAGTAGTATTTTAATGTGTGAGTGTAGCTCTGAGCAAGCTTCGCGGTGAGTCCTGTACAGACTGGATCCTGGGTCTCCAGCTGCTTTCCCCATAGGGGTTGGGATTGATTTCTGTGGGGCACTGGAGAAGGGCAACTAAATGAATTTAGCCCACCCGAAGGTTACACTTTCATGGGAGAAAATCCCACTTCATTAGAGACTTGAAGATGGAGAACTTACAGAGTGGGAGGAAAATAAATAATAAATAATTTTCCTCCCAGTCTGTAAATTCTCCCATCTTCAAGCATTTGATGAAGTGGTATTTTCTCGCATGAAAGCTCATGTGATAAATTTGTTAGTCTTTAAAAGTGCCACAAGACCCTTGTTTATAAGGGTTAATGTTTAGGATCATTCTGAAGATGCAAATCACTATGTAAACATTTAGTATTATTATGAGGAAAGCTGCTACTACCCATAAATGACAAATGGTGGAGTGGAACTAGAAGGACAAAAGGGTGGTATCTGGATGATGACAGGAATGGTGCACAATGGCCCAATTAAGACATTGGAGACAGGTCAGGCAATCAGTGCCTTGTAATAAATGATAGATCATTTGGATTTATGGTATCTTGGGAAGAATAACGTAGCACAGGTTAGCTGACACACATTTTGTGCGTTGTTCTCGTCCAAACAATCAGAGGTTCTGGGAAGCACAGATTTTTTTTTTTGCCTTAATTCCAGGCCATTTCCCCATTTCTGACAGTCAACATGTAAACTCAAGCAGCTGATAACACTAAAATACGAGCTTTTGTTCACATTTTGATTTTTGAATGGTGGATGCCAGGTATTAATCTGGCACAGACACTGCTATAGAAACTGAGCTTTTATCCCAATCAACTCACGCAGATTGCTCATCCATGCACATATCTCCTACACTCACAAGTGGCTACTGAGTCACTACATGACTGGGGGCTGTTTTCCCCCCCTCCCCATGTATTAGCTGCAAAACTGCCAGGGCATCAGGAACAGAACATGCAGAAATCAATCCTGTTCTGTAATGATTCATAGAATCATTTTTCATTCAGTCACAGTAAGTAAAAATGGGGCCTAAAGGAGTCTACAACATCCCTTAATCAAAATGAATTCTTTTGGTATTCATGTACATCTAATATCTAATTCAATATCCATTCTAATGCAATGTCTTATGAATTAATGCCCATGTATTAAATTATTACTAAAAAGGAAGTGTTTTCTCCTTCACAGTACACTGTATGAGTGTTGTACATTCCCCGCATAGAGCAGACCTAACCCCTTAGTATGTAACTATTTATTTTGGCAATTAACTGTGCAATGCATGAGGTAATGCTTTTTTTCAAATGGCAAGAATAATTTAAATTTTGATTAATTTGGCCCAGAGCAAGTAAGAACGTAAAGAAAAGTCACAAACAGTTTTACAACTCTGAATTTCTCTGTCTTGGATTTCTGCCTTTAAGAATGTTTTTTTCTCCAAAATAAATTGACTACAATTAGTAGGCCTACAGTTTTATTATGCTTTTGAAGTTTTAGTTTATGGTAAAGCTGGAATTTTAAATGAAGGTGAATGTTTCTTCAATATAAAACCCCACCCATCAACATGTTTATTCTGGATGCATACCCCATCCTTTAAATTCATTTGATGAAACCAAATTTCAAGCTGCTTCTCCATGAAGAGGAGAAAGTGATTCTCTGAAAATAATCTACAAGATTTTGTAAAGCTTTTGCATTTCATTAATGAATTAACTAGTCAGATCCAAAGATAATACACAGGCTACTGAGAGATTCTAATTAAGAACTCCAAATTAAAGGATACATTTTCTTTCACTGTGTCATTTCATTCTGATTCTGAAAATAAAATTGATTACTGTAGGATATAGAATTTCAGTATTGCTTAAAGATAGGCCATCTAGCGATGATTCCGTGGAAAGGAATATGTTTGGTTTAGCAGTTAGGGGAATTCAGAATGAAACACAGTAGGTTTTATTTTAGCTGAATCACCAAAACTTGATGAAATGCCATAAGACCAACTAAAAGAAAGCAGATCTTTCACAATGGAAGAGCTGACGTCACCCTTCCAGCTGCCAAACTAACAACAACTTGGAAAGCTATTTTTTAAAGAGATGAAGCAAAACTATATCTAAAAAATATGTAAGAACTTTTTGTGCAGTTTTCTTCCAATGCATATAAATGCTATTAATTTGAAGTACCTTTAAAATTATTTCCTGCACCTTATTTGGTCTTCCAAAAACATTTATGTTATAGAAGAATGTGTACTCATTTAAATTCAATATAATTTTATCCCTGTTCTTTGCAATTTTGTTATTAAAAAAGAACTCAGTTGAATTTGCAAATGGGACTCTTCTAGTTGAAAAAAAGAACTGGAAGGAGTAGATATTTTGTTTTAATTTTCTGCTTTCATTTGCTTGTGCAGGGCATGCGACTGCTCTGTACTAATTTTTGAATAAGGTACTGTGACCTAGTTACTGGAATTTTACGGTATGACTGTACTGGGTTAAATCAATAGGGCTGTAGGGAAACAAACAGGAAAGCAAAACAATGGCTTTTCATGGAAACACTGTTTCCATGAAAGTCACATATTCCAGATGAGCAATGAATGAAACCAAAGAGTTGTATGATCAGTAAACAATTACACTGGCTTTTCAAGATATAGGGCATTCACAGACCCTGGTTGCTTATACTAAAATCCTAAGAAAAGTCCTTGATCTTAATGACATAACACAACATGCAGATTCTGCAAAACATTGAGCCCCAGATCCTCAAAGGGAGTTAGGCACCTAAATACTTTTGAAGATCTGGACCTAACTGCATGAATACTGGTTTGCAAGATAAAGCCATAATTAAGAGAAGAACAAGGAAAAGAAGACTGGAGGCTGGTATCACTACAAGACAAAGTTAAAAGCTGTCCAACAGCCTGTCAGAAACCAAGTGGCTGGGTTGGCTTCAATCGAAGTAAGGAAAGAGAAGTTGAATTTAGTAGTCCCTTGGGGAAAGGGAACAGAAAATATCCCCATTCCCAACTACCTATACATTAAGAATAATCAACTTTAGACTCTTGCCCCCCACCCCAAGTATGCAAGGTTCACTGGCTAGCTCTGAATCAAAGCTTCCCTAGCTATCTCCACCCTTAAGAGCGGTCTGTTTTTACACTGCTTCCCGTGCCTTCGGTTAACATGCTGTGCCTGTGCCTGCAGCAGGACTTGGCTCCTTGGGCTTTTCCGGTAAACAGTAACAACACAATCATCACCAGTAGTTCATACATAGGTGTACATATTTGTCCTTTCCCAAGTTTTTTGGGTAGAACAGAGAGAAAGCAAAAGAAATGAAGCCACAGCAATTAACATATCACATCACATTTACTCACAAATTCATATCACACAAAATAAAAACATCCAGAACAGGAAAGAACTAAATTTCTAAACCAAAAATAATTAAAGAAGCCTCTTAAAAATAGAGACTGACCATCTTTTCACACAGTTTTAAACAGTGACACTTAACATATTTAGATGAACTCCATCTTATGGGTTACTAAGTAAGTAAATCAATATAATCATGTCTGAACATCGGAGACATCACAGCAGAATTTTCAGAAACCCTCTGATCCTTCACTACCTTCAAGCATTCAGCAGCTGACCTTTCAGTGATCTGTTGCATTCATCTCAATGCTAGTTGTACCCTATTACAATGACCTACACTGTTCCTTCCATCATAACTTTGTCAAGGTTATTTCCAAAGGGTGCGTCTACATTGGCAAGTTAGGTCGACCTAAGGACACTTAAGTCGACCTAAACAAAGCCACGTCCATACTGGGCGTTTCTTAAGTCAACTTAAGCATTTCCTTAAGTCGACTTAAGGCCAGTGTAGACGGGGATTAATGCTAAGTCAACTTTATTAAGTTGACTTAAAGCCAATATAACAGCTATCTCTGCTGTTAAGTCGACTTAAGGAAGTTGACTTGAAGTGTAGCCAATTTGTTAAGTCGACTTAACACAGTCAACCTAACTTTGTAAGTTTAGACATAGCCTAAGTACGTGTTTGCACAGATTGAAATCTGCCCTTAGGGTCTGCTTATCTCCAGTAATATTTCTAACATCAGCATTAGTCTTCTTTTACAACCAGGAAATATGCAAGATTCTTTGCCATCACCATTCTTCAAAAGCTTCATTTTTCTTCTTGTAGGCAGCATGAATTTCCCACAGGTTACTGATGTCTGTTTTTTGGATAATTGCAGCATTCCCAAAGTGGTTATCTTCTCTATCAGTACTCAAACCTTCACTCCAATTTAATGTAGGGTTTTTTGTTTGTTTGTTTCTTTTGTTTTGTTTTTTGTCCTGGAACATATATGCATTTAACACTCACCCAACCACTCCCAATTCTCATTGAACTCCTTGCTTGGGCTAAGGCCAATAATAAAATATGTTAGAGACCAATATGTATTTTAAACATACTGCATAAGCATTTTCTATTCTGCTGTGTTCTCTCCCACATGGGGTACTGAAGCAGTTTTCAGCATTTAAATTGGCTTTGGGAGTGCTAGTTATTCCAAATAAGGTTAACAAACTTGTGTTCAACAATATTTGTTCCATATTCATTGTTTCAATTGGCAATCTAGTAAGAATATACATGTTTTGTTAAATTCTTTTTTTTCCCCTTGACTTTTTTTGGCTTCAAGCCTCCTCCATTTCATGATTTGCAAGTAAAATGGTAGACGACATGTTGATAATAAGATCTCTATTTTCCAATGGCTGGAAGAAAGCCAGGCAATTCAACTGTTAAATATGGATTCTGCTTCCATACCCCAAATATTGTGTTACGGTTTATTCCATAGCTTGACCATTCACAGTGTAGAACAGAGGGCAAAATCTGTCCCTCAATATCCTCTCCTTAATTTTTTAATTTTAATTTCTACACCTGGGGGGCATGATCAGAAGAATGGATCAGGAAGATCCAACAGTGTTTTGCATGGACCTAGAGAGAAGCAAGATGGATATCAGGAAGGTCAAAGATAAGGTGGTCACAGTAATAAAGGAGATGATGAAGGCCTGAATGAGAATTTTAACAGTGCGGATAGAAAAGTAAGGCTGAGTCTTAGAAGCATTGCCTCAGCAAAGGCAAGTTCAGAAAAAAGCCTAGACGAACAGTGTAGAACAGTGCTTTTCAACCAATGTGACATGGTACACTGGTATGCCGTGAGAACTGTCCAGGTGTGCTGTGAAATTTTGAACAAAGGTAATGAAAATCTATGTAAAATAAACATTGTTTCTTCTTAAACAATATTCTATCCAATCAAAATTACAACTCAGAAAACTCATGAAAATTAATCATCAAATTAAAAGTGTAGTATCGGTCTTTGAGTCTAAACAGTGAATATTCTAAATGCAGGGGCGAAGGGGCAAAATTGAGATGACACGTATGTTTTTTGGGTTGATTTGAAACATGAATGCATTTGATCCTTCATTAGCTTGTTGTATGCGCTATGTTGCAAACCACTCTAGTAAGACCTTAAGCATAATAAATGTAACATTTATGAACCACCGATTTAGCTGAAAAAAGTGGGTGTGAAGTGGAATTGTTTGTCTCATTGAAATGTGCTGTGTTACTGAAAAGGTTGGGAACCACTGGTGTAGAGAAAGAGACGAAAATCAAGAATGACACCGAGTTTATGGGCCTAAATGGCAGAGGATAGTCATGTAATCAACAGTGATGGAGAAAGGAGAGAATGGGAAGACAAGAAGGTCAGCTGTGCCATGATAAGTTTAAGCTTATTCTAAGTCTTGTATACCACCCCTCGCTACCCACACTGAGTATTCAAAACACAGCTGCCAAGATCAGTGTCCTGGCCTACCTGAACCATGTGACTCCTTTTTTTGGAAAATGTAAAAGGAAAGCTTAAAGGGAGACAGACTGAGATGTGCGCAACTATATTTATGTTTATTAACACAGACATATCGATACTTAATTTATATGTTTTATGATATTATGGGAGAATATAACTACACTATCACCATCAAAACTAGAATCACTAACCAGATAATGAGCTTGTCCCGCAAAGCACGCAGCTCTTTTAATTTGCAATTGAGTTAAGAGAAGTTAGCGGCATTCAGTGCTATGCAAAAATTAGATCAAATATGAATAGACCAGATCTCTGTCACCAAGACCACTTAAGGCTTCACTATAAATTAATATGCTCCATTGCATCAAACAAGAAAGTTGCCTCATGCATTAGATGAAAAAAATGGTGATTTGAAGCAGAAAGGTTTGGATGCCTATAACACATCTGAGAAAATACTTTAAAGACTTACAAATACTGATAATATCTAGCAGCTATACAGCTACATACTCTAAACAACCCTTTTGAGAATAATATTGTAAAATTAAAGCTAGTAAAATGATGACGGAATATGTATTTACGCCTTAGTTCTGTTTTCTCCTGTACATATTTGTAATTGGTGCTGGATGGCCAAATGGGTTGTCCAAGATGAGTTGCTAAGGTGAGAGGCATGTGGAGGGAGGGAGAAAGACCAAGGAAACCACATGTGGTAAATAAGGGGTAAGTATTTATTTATTTATTTAGATTTTTTTTTCTTTTTAATGTGCCTGAAGCACAGGAGAGGCATGGCACTTATATAAACAAAATTTCAATTTGTCTCAGTAGCCATTTTAATGATTATTCACAACGTACTTACCAATACAATAGCTCTCCTTGGCTATTTGTGGTTAGGTCAACTTAAGGAGGCTTAAGTCAACCTAACTTAGTCCCTGTCCACACCAGGCTTTCATTAAGTCAATTTAAGAAATTCCTTAGGTCGACTTAATAAGAACCGCCGGTTAGGTCAACCTAACCCTTAGGTCGACTCCTTAGGTCGACCTAAGCACAGTGTGGTTGTTTAAGTCCACTTTATTAGGTCGACTTACTAAGTCCCCATTCAGGGGAAGCACTTTGCTAAGTTGACCTAATAAGGTCGATTTTAGGTCAACAACAAATTCGACCTAACGCAGTACCACACAAGGAGAGAGGTAGTCTCTAAAGTATGCCTCTGTAACAACATGCCAGGGCATAATAGCCTACAGGGACTGTCCGCAGGGCTATAACAGCCTACAGAGCATTCTTTAGAGGAAAACTGACATGGCCAGGCCTTAATCTCACCCACATGTATACTATCACAGCAGGCAGCAGTGACCAGCCAAGATGAGCCCATTAGGGTAGAGAGATATATTGTGGCAGTCTATCCTCAGCCATTCCATCCAGCTACTAGAGGATGGCTTGTGCCAAATTCAGAGGGTAGCTGTCATTATCCTCACTGCACTGGTCCTCTGTCAGGATTTACTTTAGCTCTTAACATATTAATGTATATCTTCATTTAATGAACAGAAAACCCATAAAATCTCTGGAAGAGAGACGTTCCAATAAAAGTCTCCATGAGCAATGCCCATTTTTAAAATGGTCCTAGTCCTTAGCAAATGCTGAATTATAAAGAAGAAAGCTGCATGACTTGATAACAAAGGGTGCATCTACACTGGCGACTTAGGTCGACTTAAGAAGGCTTAAGTCCACCTAAACAAAGCAATGTCCACACTGGGCTTTTATTAAATCAACTTTAGCATTTCCTTAAGTTGACTTAAGGAAAACTTAAGTCGACTTAATAACACCTTGTTTTAGGTTGACTTAAGCCTTAAATCGACTCCTTAAGTTGACTTAAAGCCAGTGTGGACGGGGATTAGAGCCTGAGTCGACCTTATTAAGTTAACTTAAAGCGTTAAGTCGACTTAATAAGGTCGACAAGGGGCTATGTCTACCCTAGAAAAGTTAAGTTGATTTTGTTAAGTTGACTTACTAAGGTCGACTTTAAGTTGACCTTATTAAGTCAACATAACTTTTCTAGTGTAGACATAACCGTTGGCTCCAACTCATATTACTATGGCCCAAAAGCAACTCCAAGGCTTGGGAACGTCTTAGCCTTTTACAACCCTAAGTTTTCCACTTCAAGGTCTATAACACAATCTTGTTATAGACAGAACAACTCAGGATAGAGCATGCAAATGTTAGGAGATAACTGCCAATTTTGAGTGTGGGAGGCACTTTGATCTTTGACTGAGTGCCTTACTGTGCACCTAAGGCATGTTGTTCTCTCACAACAACCCCAAAGCCTGCAGTGCATGAGTCTTTGGGAAATGAGGAGGATAGTCTGGGAACAATTTAGGGCACAGTTAACAGTACACTATAGCTCCAGTTAACCTTACACTAATATTGCAACTCCGTTTTAAGGCAGTGACTTACTTGCAAATGGAAGGCATCTAACTAAATCCTATCTTCACCTACAAAAGGGAAAACTTGCTTGAGGGGGAAAAAAGCATCTATTAGGTACAGATCAAACTGTACATCTGTAATATGAATTGCAATGATTTGTATACTCACATGGGGAATTGTCCACAAACATAGGGTCTATGTTATGAAGCAGCTCCTTTCTGGGAGAAGGGCTTCCTTCACTAGAAAAGAATTCATTGGGAAACATTAATATCCTTCTCAAGCCCACTAGAAATCTCCATGTGCTATTTTAATACTTCCTTTTGTCATATGTGCAGGAAACAATTGTGTCCATTAACTATTATGAACTTTTAAATTGAAAGTTACGTACTGATCCAGTAGTAATATTTTAGCCCAACCCAATAAACCCACACATGAGCAGTCCAATTTAAGTCAATGGGGACACCTCACATTCATCAGGGAGGCAGAATTGGATCTTCACATATTAAGCAAACATTACACTGAAAATGACCAATATTATTTAAAAGGTTCATTATCTATTAAGCATGCAAACCAATTAGAAGTCATTTATTTTTATTACAGAAATTGATATAAAAAACAGAGCTTTATCACCATACCACACATTTTTAGTGATATAATAGTGAACTTCTAATGCAACCATTCACATAGCAACTAGATTATTTATTTTATTGTATCTGAAGCACCAGCATATAAAACAAAAGTAAAGAATCTCTGAACTGAAATATTTACCATCTAGAATAAAAATACAGGTAAGATAACAGTGGAAGAAAGGAAGATGCTAAAATGATATAAAGATTTTATTTTGGGAGAAAATATTCTATAATTCAATATCAACACCTAATTACAGAATTACTATTTTTCCCTCTTCACATCATTGTCTTCGGAAACCAAACACTATGAGTAAAAATAGAATTATAAATTACTGGTGGAATTGATTTGGAGAGTAAAGGGTATTTATTTGCATTATTGAACTAATCACACAGCACCTACAGTTAATATACTACCAGAATCCAGTGTTAAAAATTTAGTGCACAAAAACTACCATACCGTTTCCCCCCAAATGCATTAAAAACGTTAGGGTTTTAATGTCTTGTGAATACACAAGTTGCACTCCTGATTGAGGAAATTAGCCTGTCTTTTGTAACAGGTTTGCATTTTAGGAGCTGGATTCGATTCCAAACAGCTTCTGGATGCTCAAGTTGTAGCTGTAGCCAACAGTGCTTTCCTCCATCTGTTCCTGGCAAGAAGAGTGAGCCCTCTTCTTTCAGGTGCAGCTCTCGGTACAGTTATTCATGCCTTTGTCGCCTGAAACTGGATTACTTTGAATATGCTCTACATAGTGATACAACTTGAAGAAGCTAAATAGGCCAGACTGCAGCTGTTAAATGCCCACTTGCTGAATAATGTGTCAAACAGAGTGGCAGACTAATACAAGAGTGCTCTGTGTACTACGGACCAGCTGCCAGGAAATTTATGGGGTGGAGCTTAAGGTTTTGGGATTTACCTATAAAACTCTGCATGGCTTGGGATCTTATTGTCTGTGAGTCTGTCTCCATCCCTATGCAATAGCTCCTCTGCTGTAATAAATAACAGTGCTTGAGCTAAATGGCACCTGGCTTAAAAGGGAGGAGACTGCTTACAGGCATTTCCCACAAAGATGTCCACTCACCTCCCCTTGGCCCAACAAAGCTTGAGATTGTTACTTTTCAGCCATGCTACTAAGTCCATCTTTTTTATCTTTTGACTATTTGGACAGGGAGTGGTTAATAGATTCTGGAGATGGAAGTCCAGAAGGGACCATCAAATCATTTAGTTTGACCTCCTCTTTTCCATTTTTCATCATCCTTTTTTAAATGTGGACACCAGAAATATATGTTCTATTCCAGTTTCAGTCTCAGCAGTGCTGTATGCAGAGGCAAAATACCTCTCTGCTCTGACTCAATACTCCCATTTACACATCCATGGATTCCATTAGCTGTCTATCCCACCACAGCTCACTGGGAATTCTCATGGAGCTGATTATCCACTATGATCCCTAAATCATTTTCAATCATTGGTCATCAGGATATACCCCCCAGGCTTTATATGTGGCTTGCATTCCTTCTTCCTAGATATATAAAACTTTGAATTTAGCTGTATTAAAAGCACATTTTGTTTGAATGGGCACAGGTTCCCAAGCAATCCAGATCATGTTGTGTGACTGCCCTGTCCTCACTGTTAAATACAACTCTGTTAATCTTTCTGCCATCTGCAAATTTCAGCAGCAGAGGCTTTAAATTTACTTTCAGGTTATGGATGAAAATGTTTAATAGCAATGTGGATAGAACCAATTCTTGCAAAATCCCATTTTAAACACCATCATTCAATGACCATTCATCATACTTTTTTGAGATCTGCCAATGAACTAGTTCTTAATCCAGTTAACCCGTGCTGTCCTGCTTTGTACAGTGCTAAGTTTAAAAATTAGAACACTTTGTAACAGAGTCAAATGCCTTACAAAGGTCTAATTAAATTACACCTACTTTTATCAGCCAGAAGTATAAACTCACCAAAGAATGAAAGTAGGTTCGTTTGACAAGACCTATTTTTAATAAAATCATGCTAATTGGAATTATATTCCTATCCTTTATTAATTGAATCCAGCGTCAGCTTTTCCATTATTTTGTCAGGCTCACTGGCCTCTAGTTATCTGGGTCATCCTACTTGCCCTTTTAAAATATTGGCACATTAGTACTCTTCCTGCTTTCTGGAATTGCCCTGCTATTCAAAGGATGATATGAAAATTAATATCAGTGGGTCATAGATCACCTACGTCTATTATTTGAGGACTCTTGGGTGCAAATTATCGTAGCCTGCTGATTTAAACAAGTTTATCCCTAGTACATGTTGTCTGACATGCTCCTAAATAACTAATGGACTAGATCAGGGGTTGGCAACTTTTTGGGTGCGGGGTGCCAAGTCCCATATGCCATGTGAGCCCAGTAGCCCAGCCAGGGTGTCCACAGCAGCAGCAGCAGCAAGTGGGAGGTGGGGTGGGGTGGGCCTGTTTCTTGCTCTCCTCTCCCCTGCTGCAGAGTGGCATACTTGGGCAGTGATGGCTGGGCCCTCCCCTGAGGAACCACCCCTGTCATCCCCAATATCCCCCTTCCACTGCCTCAAGACGTTGGACCCGTGGTGCCTTGGCTAGAACTGCCACAAAACAGGCAGGGCTGGGGAGTCAGGGGGGATCAGCTGGCCTGAAGCTCCTGGCCAGGGCCAGTGGGCACCAGCCTGTCTCCTCAGCCTCCTGTCTCCTCCTCCACCCTCATGCTGGGCACATCTAGGGAGGTGTGGTGTGTCAAAATAGATTTAACCTATGTTGGGTGCAATATCTTTTGTGTTGGGAAATTACTGTCATTTTCAGAAACTCTAATGCGGTTTTACTACTGGCTACATAAATCTTCTAGCATGTCTCCCAAACTGAAATTCCCCAGAACAACACAGTTCTCCCTCTCCCACACCCATTATAGACACATTATAAGAAGTAACTCCTGTTTTCTAGTTTGATTTGGTGGTCTATATCAGACCTTCACTAGTCAAGCCTCTTGGGCTTTGTTAGGTGGCACATATAAAACCTTCTGCTTCTGATTTATCATAACTAAAACAAGTAAGGATGTCTTTAATGTGGACAGCCTCCTCCCCATCTCTTTAACCCACTCTCCCCTTCATGAACAGGTTATAATCTGAGAAATTTAAGTCTCCAGTCATGCAAATCATTCCACCCAGGGCTTTTTTTGTGATGGTACTCAGGGGTACTTCAAACCTAAATTTCATGCCAAGGCCCCTAATTTAAATTCTGTTGCACTATTAATTGTTTATGAAATCATTCAATAACCTCTTGTATTATTTAAATATTTCTAAACACACCACAAAGTGAGAGTGTGTATAGCCAATATACATTACTTACACAACAACAGGAATCCAGTAGTCCGGCAAAACTTAAGGGCTCTTTTTTGGAATGTGACCAGCTACAGAAGCAGGCGAAAATGCTACAGCGTCAGGGAAACAGGGCAAAAGCATCCTCCTGGGGAAAGCAAGTGGAAGCCTGAACAAGGAGATGGCTGCCAGTTGGGGCTCCTAAAATATTCCACTTTTATGGGACTTAAGACCTCAAGAAAGCGATCATTCTTCCCTCTTACGGAGCTCCACCCCTATATAGCTTAGTTACTCACAAGACAGTGCTTCAGCAAGTCATCCAGACATCAGCCGGATACCGTAGTTTTTGTCAGGGACACTTACTGAGTGCACAAGACAGCAAGGATATGAAGGCTCAACTAAGGTTCTCCAAGACATCTTATTTTTGTATTTAAGAGATTAGGTTTTTTTTAAACTATAAATAAAGAGTAGAATTTTCTGGCTTTTGGGTATTTGTTTTTAAGGTTCAATACTCTATTAAATTGCGCACGCTCTCTCGCTCTCTCTGAAAGGAAGTGGGAGTTTTTGTTGGGATTATTATAGCATGCTCCACCACAGACTCAATTCTGTGTTCTTAATGCTGGCTAAACTCCCCTTGTCTTGATGGGGAATTTTGTCCATATAAAAACAGGCAGCACTTGTTCCAATGGGCCAGATTCTTAGCTGCTATAAACTGATGGAGTCTCTAGAAATCAAAGGCGCTTTGCTACCCCAGCCAAGAATATGGTCTTGTATTTGACACCATGAGATATTTTTAAAGCATAGGGAAAGGTTATTGTTCATTAGTAAATTTGAACACACATTTGAATAGGAACTTTAATAGAACAGTGTTTCATTTAAACTAGGCAAAAGTGGCCTTGGGAAAAAGTCCAAGATTTTTCAGAGTAAATTTGTTTGCCTTGTTTTTGATAATGACCTGGTATCACTAAGGATGTTTTTGTGTTTTAAAATTGTCTTGCCAGATACTGGATCATATTTCCTCACACTTCCTTAAAAATATTCTTTTTTATATATATGCAAAAAAAATATTATGATGTGCTTGACTTAAGATACCATTTTCTTCAGCTTCAATTTGTATCACAATGCAACTAACTCTGGTATCTTTTCCCAACAAATATTTAGTCTGTGGGATCATTCATAACCTTTGATATTTAAGAATGTAATTTTAAACTGTTTTGTTTCCTATGTCTCAAGCAGCTGTAGACAAAGACTTCAACTTAAGAAAGTTTATTTTTTAAGTAAACTGCTATTACAGAATATATGCTCATCTTCTACATTATCAGCAGGTTACAAAAATGTATTACCTTTTGTAGGAATAACAACTATTTGACTAAGGCATGTTTATGAGTACCTTTGTATAAATTTTATGATTTTAACTACTTGTTTTGATTTCTGGAAGTGGGTATAATATCCTTAGCAAGCTGTACTTTAAAATAACTAAAATATTGTGATTTTGCTTTTTCTTAATGCTATGTGGAAATAAATTAGAACATACGGAGAGCCATAGTAGATCAGACCAATGGTCCATCTATCCCAATATCCTGTCTTTTTATAGTGGCCAGTGTCAGATGCTTCAGACAGGATGAACAGAACAGTGATTTTGAATGAACAGTTCCACCTTCTGGTAGTTGGAGGTTCAAGGACACCCAGAGGATGGGTTGCATCCCTGACCATCTTGGCTAATGCGCATTTATAGACCTATCCTCCATGAACTTATCTAATTCTTTTTGGAATCAGTTATAGTTTTTGCGTTCACAACATCCTCTGGCCACAAGTTCCACAGATTGATTTAATATTGTATGAAGAAGTACTTCCTTTTGCTTATTTTAAACCTGCTGTCTATTAATTTCATTGTGTTATAAGAAAGGGTAAATAACAATTCCCTATTCACTTTCTCTACACCATTCATAATTTTACAGAGCTCTACCTTACCCCCCCTTTACTCATCTCTTTTTTTAAAATGAGAAGTTCCAGTCTTTTTAAACTCTCCTTATATGGAAGTTATTCTATACCCCTAATAATTCGGTTGCCGTTCTCTGCACCTTTTCTAATTCTAATATACCTTTTCTGAGATGGGGAAATCAGAACAGTACACAATATTCTAGGTTAAGTGTACCATGGATTTATAGAGTGGCATTATGAGATCTTCTCCAAACAATGGTTTGTTTGTTTGTTTTTTACTTCCATTGCACATTAAGTAGTTGTTTTCAGTGAACTACCCATGATAATGCCAAGATCTCCTACTTGAGTAGTAAAAGCTAATTTAGACCTCATCATTTTGTACATATAGTTGGGATTATGTTTTCCAATGTGCATTAGTTTGCTTTTATGAACACTGAATTTCATTTTCCATTTTGACAAGTTCCAAAAGGGTAGCCATGTTAGTCTATATCCAGAGGGGTAGCTGTGTTAGTCTGTGTACATCAAAAATGAGAATTCTGCAGCACCCTAAAGACTGAGAAAGTGGGTTGGAGCCCATGAAAGCTTATTCCCCAAGAAATTTGTTAGTCTATAAGGTGCCACAGGACTCTCATTGTTTTTGCATGTTAGTCTATTTGAGCAAAACAAGCAAAGAATCCTGTGGACTTTTAGGTTATATCTACACTGGCAAGTTAGTTCGAATTAAGGAAGCTTAATTCGAACTAACTTAAGCCTTGGCTACACTAGGCTTTCATTAGCTTGAATTAAGGGCTTTCTTAATTCGAACTAATAAATTTGCGAACGAGTTAGTTCGAATTAACTCAATGTGGCCATGTTAATTCGAACTAAGTGCTTAGTTCGAACTAACCGGCACATTGAGCTCAATGCAACTGACTAATTCGAACTAAGCAAGTGCCATGCATGGCACTTGCTTAGTTCGAACTAACTAAGATTAGTTCTAGTTAGTTCAAATTAACTAATTTGAACTAACTTTGGTAAGTGTAGACACAGCATTAAAGACTAACAAATTTCTTTTTGAAGTCCCATGAAAGCTCATGCAAAAAATAAATTTGTTAATCTTTAAAAGTGCCACAGGACTCCTTGATTATTTTCCATTTTGCCTCCAGTCACTTAGTTTTGTGAGATCCCTTGGTAATACTTCTCAGTCGGCTTTGGACTTAACTATCTCGTGTAATTCTGTATTGTCTGCAGATTTTGCCACCTCACTGTTTATCACTTTTCCAGATCATTTGTCAATATGTTGAACAGTACAGATCTCGGAACAGATTCTTGGGGGACTCTGCCGTTTACCTCTCTGTCCATTGTGAAAAACTGACCACTTATTCCCACCCTTTGTTTCTTATCTTTTAAGCAGTTAATGATCCATGAAAGGACCTGCCCATTTATGTGACTGCTTACTTTGCTTAAGAAACTTTGGTGAGGGACCTTGTCAAAGGCTTTCTGAAAGTCCAACTACATTATATGTACTGGATCACCATTGTTCACAAGCACCCTCAAAGAATTCTACTAACTGGTGAAGCACGAGTTCATCACGGTATTTGACCACAGCTTCCAGAGATGCATTAAGTAACATGATTTTCATCTTATTTAGGTTTAAATGTCTCTGTTTCTCTCAAATTTCAGATCTGTTGTTCTCTGCTATAAAAGTCTTATCTTAGCAAACTTCTCACTCAGTTATTTGAAATGCAAGTTACCTGATAGTCTTCCACACATCAAAGCCATCCAGAGGCTTAGTACTGTTTATATGTCCCCCAGCAAGATTTACTAGAGTCGGCAGCCAGTCAGAGATGTGGATCAGTTCATGACTTTCTACTCCCCTCTGTTTCAGTAAAGGACTTGCAACAAACCCTACTCCTCGTACGCCTCCTTCCCAGAGCGTCCACTTTCTTCCTCTTAGAGGCCAGTTATTTCCACCTGCCAAAGTCTGTCCTCCATTGTCTGAAATATAGGGAAGCAAAATAAATTATTTTTAAAGATAAGTATTTTATAATGTGTTCATTTTAAATAAGTTTCATAATATAGGGATATCGCAATAAGAGTATAATGCTCAATTCTACCAACAACTTCAGTTACATAGAATACTACTAAACATTTATTTGATGCTTGCATCTTCAAAGCACATTACAAATATTTGCTAAAACCTTCTCAAAATCTTTCAAAAGGTAGTGTGTTATATATTCAAATGTGAACAAGACATGATGTGGCAGGAGAGCAGAGTGTATATTGCTTTCAGGTGCAAAAAGCCATGCCAACGTTTATAAGAGCGGGTGAGTGAGTTTCAGTTATTTGTAGCTTTACAAGGTTTATGTAACTAAACTCAATGTACAAGGAAACACACGTCCGTTTCTTTGC
Organism: Pelusios castaneus; assembly: GCA_007922175.1. NCBI lineage: Eukaryota > Metazoa > Chordata > Testudines > Pelomedusidae > Pelusios > Pelusios castaneus. The sequence continues at coordinate 4,810,535 of ML685768.1, forward strand.
ACTGTTTTCAGGGCACATGTGCTAAAAGAATCAGAACTATTTTCAAAAGTTATAGAGAAACACAAAGCAAAGCTGTTTTATTCCACACATGCCTTTTAATCAAATGCCTACTTCAGTTTTAACAAATTATATTTTGTGATTAAAAACCAGGAATGGAAACAATTGTGGGAGCAAAGAAACAAAGAAGTGCTACATCTGATAAACCAAAGAAGACAGCCTTACTGTCCTCACAGTGAAGCCAAATGATCTCATTCCTATTTAATTAACTCGGGATCAGTGCAAATTCCTTACTATAGACACAATCAGTCTAGATGGGGAAGGGATAAAAGGACTTTACTTGTGTGACATCTCAAACATGGGTTCAAACGGAATGAAAACTAATTATTATTGAATACTTCAATCTGATCCTACAATAAACAAAATCAACTTTAAAACTAATAATGTATATTTCTATAGCACTTTTTATCCCAGAGTGCTTCAGAATCTGAGATTTAAAACCCTTCTGAGAAGCAGCCCTTTGTTTTTTGGAGGGTGGCAGCCAAGCAGCGAACCAGTAGGTAAGATTCTGAGGAATGAAGAAAGGGGAATTTGACAAAGGATTCAAGAGCAAAACCAAAGTTTTACAAAAGAGATTTATCAAAACTGATGGCCTAACGATAGACTCTTAAGTCTACAACTAGTTCCTTAAAGGAATGGCTCAGTTTTGCAAAAGTGCAAAACATTTGGTGGCCTTCACTGACCTCAAAAGGAGCTGCAGGGTGCTCAGCAACTTTTGAAAAATCAGTAAGTGCATCTCACTCAGCTTATCAGCCGTCAGAAGGGCCAAGGGATGAATCCCTTGGGATCTAAACTATAGTTTCAGGGGCTATGTCTACACTAGAAAAGTTAAGTTGACTTTTGTTAAATGGACTTAAGATCAACTTTAAGTCGACCTAAAATCAACCTTATTAAGTCGACTTAACATAGTGGCAACACTTTAAGTTGACTTAGTCCAGTTTGTTAAGTCGACCTAACTGCCCTTAGGTCGACTTAACAAACTGGACTTATGCGTCCACACTGGGCCTTAGGTCGACCTAAGGAAGGGTTAGGTCGACCTAAGGAGGCTCAAGTCGACCTAATGAGTGGTAGTTATTAAGTCGACTTAAGCTTTCATTAAGTTGACTTGACTTAAGAAATTCCTTAAGTCAACTTAATGAAAGCCTAGTGTGGATGCGGCTTAATTTAAGTCGAATTAAGCCTCCTTGAGTCGACTAAATTGTCAGTGTAGACATAGCCAGGGAGACTAGATCAGGGGTTGGCAACCCCAGGCACGTGTGCCAAGGTCTTGAGCTGCATGTGGTGCTGCTCAGGCTCCCCCCGCTGGCCCTGCCCCCCAGCGTGGCCTGGGGGCTGGGGCCAAAAGAGCCACATGCCATGGCTCCAGGCTCCAGCTGGCCACACTTCCCTGACTCCACAGAAGGTAAGTGCTGTGGGGGGAGCTGGGCAGGGGTGGGGGTGAGCGGCAGTATGGCCCGGCCTGGCTCAGGGGCCGGCGTGGCCCGGCTTGGGGGCCGGCCCAGCATGGCCCAGCTCGGTGGCCAGCTCTGGGGCCAGTGCGGCATGGCTTCGGGGCCGGCACCGCGCTGCCGAGCCCAGCTTGGGGGCCGGTTTGGCCTGGCTCAGGGGCCGGCACAGTGTGGCCCAGCTTGGAGGCCAGTGCGGCCTGGCCTGGCCCAGCCCAGCCCAGATTGGGACCCGGCACAGCTCAGGACCCGGGGCTCAGCTGGTGGCCTTGCCCGGCTCAGAGCTCAGCACAGACTGGTGGCACAGCTTGGGACCCCCGTCACCACGCCCCACTCCCTCCCCACCAACTTGAGCCACAGCTCCCAGGGACCTCAGCCACACCCCCAACCTGGTGTCCCTGGCTCCACCCCCTTTTGGCCCTGCCCCTGGCACCTGCTGAGGGTGCGGTCTGTGGGTCTGGCATGAGGGCTGGCAAAGGTTGCCGACCCCTGGACTAGATTATTCAGTGTTCTGAAGTATGCAGCCAGAGATCAGAGTCATATTGGCCCTTAACTGTTCATGGATGTTCAGATAGCAGTAGCCAGAAATGCTGAATCAGAAAGTCAGGCACCTTTCCTTTGAAAACAGACCCATCCACAGCATATGCCACACCGATTCTACATTACTGAAATTATACACAGAGTAGATTGACTTAAATTAAAGCTATATAAATTACTGAATTTAATTAAGATTTACATCAGCAAGCAAGAAACCTTGATTTAAATAATTGTTTTGAATGTCTAGTAATTTTCAGTAACTTTCCTAAAGAAAAGTTGATAACCATTAAAACATTGATTTGCAACTAAATGTAGTCTGGTACACTCAATTCGGTGTTTCTTTTTCTTATCCAAGAGGATAAATTAATGTTTATAGACATAGTGTAAGTAACTATATAGCTTAATTTAAGTGGTTTAGTTTTTCCTCTATGTTAGAAAATGGTGAATGACGCATTTCTTGTTTACTAGAAGATTAATTTTTTTAGGATTTGGGTCAAGCTTTGTTTGTCTAAAAATTCAAATAAATTAAAATGCCCAAAGACAGCGTCTTACATTTATTATTATTAATAATAAATAATAATAATAATAATAAATAAAACTACCTAAAATGTGCTAGACACAAGAAAATATTTATCAAAATTGTTTTGCATTTATTAAACAAAGGATGTATTATGTATAATTAGTGCATTTAACAGATTGTTTCTGGTCACCATGTTCCTCAGGATTTTAGATTGACAAATCTCATCCAGTTTTTAGTCACAGATAGGAAGATGAAAGTAAGTGTCCCTGCTTTTTCAACTCTCGATTGGTTTCTCAACTTTTCAGTAACTAGTTCATTCACTGAACTAGTTGAATACACCAAAATGAAGAAAATATTCTCTTTCTGCACCCAAAGAAGAGGCTACTGCAGTCAAAAGCTGGTGAAGCTCTTTAGCCAACTTTGGTTCCAGGTGCTTAGTCAGTGGACTTCATTAGTAGAGTAGTTTGGATTTGGAGTAACCTGGCAACAAACACGTACTGCATAATATTTGTATGTATTAAATTTAAATGATTAGAGTATATTATAAATTTAAGCTTTCACATAGGTTGTCATTTTAAATAGGTTTATTTAAAACTAAACATTTAATTTAAACTGTAAAAAAATCTTTCTTTTAAAAAAAATTATTATTCACTCCGAGTACACCAGAATGAGTGGAAATTCCCATTGAGTCAACGTACACACTGGCCAGCCTCCTCGACAAGAAATCAACAAGCACATTTTACTGGTGGTTTACATTAGAGTACGTGCTGCATGCTTTCCAAACTCATAAGACAACAGTTCTTGCTCCAAAGAGCTAACCATTTGAAAGGGTTTTAAAAAGTGAGGATTTAGGGGCAGAGGAAAGGGGATAAAACAGAAAAATGGTAATGATGGTGGCTGAACATATGTATTGACACTTCAATTTTTTTTTTGAATGACACTTCCGTGCATCTCAGAGGGAAGAGTGGGAGGGATGGGGGAGTAGGGAGGAGGGGTGTAATTCTGGGGAGGTCCAATGTAAAAATGAATATCCTTTTTTTAATCTGACATCTTCACCACTTCCATTCCACTGAGTACCAGACAAGGTCTCTCGCTTTTTTTCTTTTTTTAAACTTTTGGTGGGATTTTTCAAGCAATTTCTCTCTTGATCTCAGGATAGTACAGCAATTTTATATTCTCACCCAGGGCTTCCATTGGCTAGCAGCTTTGCCTTTACTGCTGCTTTTGCATTTTCAAGGTGCAGGTGCATGGACAAGTGGGGGAAGATAGCCAGGACTACTGGTCTCCCAATATCTGGCAGTAGGCCACAGAACTTCTCCCAGTTCCTGGGGCCTTGGTTGCAAGAGCGTAAGCTTCTCTGCCCTCCCCTTCCCATTGGGGGTCCGAGGTCGGTATTAAAACTGTGACATTTATGTTGCAGCATCAAAATCCTGCACTCTCGGTGCCATTTGGAGGATGAAGTCCAAATCCATGGATCTGCCCTAAATCTGTCTATGTTTTTTACCTACAAGTTTCGATGGAGAGTCTAAAAAGATAATTAAGTCATCAAAATGTAGGACTTTCCTGTAATTGGCATTGCAGCAGACAGAAATAATAATTTATTAGCAACTGAAGTTATTCCTGGAAATAATGAAGGTGGTTATGGGAACCCACAAGAGTAGAGAACTACAGTAGAACCTCGATTATCCGGGTTAATGACCGGCGCCTGTGAGCCGGATAATCAAAAAGCCCGGATAATCGAAGCTCCTACTGACAGCCAACCAGCTGGGGGAATCGGGTGGCTGCAG